>CM049871.1:5629660-5679660 GCA_027474115.1 Schizopygopsis malacanthus | reverse complement strand
CAACATCTTTACGCACGGACGAGTGTGACATCATATACGTCTGTAAATATATACAATTTAAATTCACGTCTCGCACACTTCAATGCACTATGAATGGAATACGTTCGCTTCGAACTGGAATCATGGAGGAATATCGTGTGATGTCCACTTCGCAGGGCACTTGCGTTCGAATAGAACAAACGTCTGAAGTGATAAGAGTAACATACGAAATGTGCAGAGCGGTGGGGCGCGAGGACTGGAATTGAGAACCGCTGCATTAAACTGATCATGAAAATGACAGTAAAGACTTACATAATGTCACAAAAGATTTCTATTTCATTTATGAATATTACAAAAAAATCTACAAAATATATTAAGCTGCAGAACTGTTTTCAATCTTGATAATAAATGTTTATAAGCAACAAATCAGTATATTAGAATGATTTCTGAAGGATCCTTTGACAATAATGAATTACTTTTTAAAATATATTACAATAGATCACAGTGTTTTTAAATTGTAATAATATTTCAAATTTTTACTGTGATTTTGATCAAATAAATGCAGCCTCAGTGAGCAAAAGATACTTTATTTAAAAACATTAAACAAACTCATAGTCCACACTTTTAAATGATAGTGTTTAATATAATTCCTAGTTTATGTTATTCAATTATATTTCATCAGAATGCATGTTTTACATTGCTGTCAATGGTGAATATGCTTTTTTGCAACCATCTTCCATCAGCGGTTACCTGGGTCACACTAACCAGCCAGCTCTAGTCCTCCTGCTCTGCAGCCATGCAGGATTCACCGATACATATGATGTCATTTCCTATATACGTGATTGCTCAAGGGTGCTTCTTCAAACTCCTTCAAAGAGTTATATTTCATGTATGGATCAACTTTGTCTCAGCGGTGTCTTTTTCAGTTCTTTAGAAGAAATACAAATGAGGCAGTTGTTGAGCTAAAGTCAAACTACAGAGCTCTAAATGAAAGTGCATATCAGCTCAGATCAGTCAGGCTCCGGAGGATCTGATGAGAAATGTATGAGTTCATATTGAGTTCTTTGACTTTTGTTCACAGGCGTTTGTGCCTTGGTGAATTTGAGCAGTTTGTGATCTCTGCTGAAACTCTAGAGATGATGCATGATGCTCTTTCTCTGGAAAGCAGGACGCCTGAGCAAACATGCTCGCTCATTACTGTCTAGGAAGTGTTTTATAATGCAATCTGGTTACTGTTGGTTATGACGCCATTTGAACTGCATTCGCTTTATTATATTGATAAAAAATGAGACTTTATATTGTCACAATGATTTCTATTTTAAATAAAAGCTATTCTTTTGACCTTTCTATTCATCAGAGATCACACATTATTTCCTTCTGTGTTTATTTCTAGAAAATAACGACATTATGAAAAGAATAGTGAATAAAATATCTCATATGACCTCCTGTGGTGGACAATCAACATTTAAAGGGATAGTTCACACAAAAATGAAAATTCTGTCATCATTTACTCACCCTCGAGTATTTCCAAACCTGTATGAATGTCTTTGTTCTGCCGAACACAAAGGAAGATATTTTGAAGAAAGTTTGTATGCAGGCTGTTTTGGGGCATCATTGACTTCTATGGAATACTATTGAAGTCAATGGTGCCCCAGAACTGCTTTGTTTCTCACATTCTTCAGAATATCTTCCTTTGTGTTCAGAACAAACACATTCATACAGGTTTGGAAATACTCGAGAGTGAGTAAATAATGACAGATTTTTTTTTTTTTTTTAAATGAGCATTGTTGACTTTTTTCAGGCCCAGTTTCCTATTATAAGGAAGTTCTGTTGGAATAAATGGTACTTAAGACTAAATATGTAATCAAAAATAGTGCTTTTTTGGTGTATTGGTTGAGCAATGAAATAATCAGTAATGGAGTCGTTGAGTAGAGTCAGATCCCATCCGTACTGTTGAGATCATGAAGTGGATCCGGCAGCGTTTGATTGCCGTCCCAGTGAACAGTGTGATTGCTGAGGAGAAATAACAGCCAGCAGCGGTGTGAAGTGCAGCTCATTACCTTAATTACCTCAGGTAACGTAGCAGATTAAACAGTATTGGGGGAATACGGTAGTGTTTATGCCGTTTCGATTTAGTCGGTGTAAATTTGCTTTGCAGAAGGAGGAGAAGAGTGTTGGGATGTGTCGGATAGTTTTGGCACATTATTAGTGAGTGAATAGACCCAAAGTCTCCGGATGAGAAAAGTTCCCGGAGAAGCAAACTCTGTAGAAGGTCATTTCTTTATTTATGAGCTGCTGTGATGTGATGGATGGAGGAGAAGTCGGGAACGGCAGATGAATCTCTCTAGAAGTCCAGGGTGTTATCTTCGTATCTGATGTTTCGCAGTGTTTATTTGCTGATGTATCTGTAACCGTATTGAATGTCATTGCGGCTGTTGTTTTAGTCTCGCCGCTGCTTGTCAAAATATGTTCGTCTCTGCTGTTTCGGAAAGAGTGACTAATGAAATTTGTCCTCGTCACCCCGACCTCTGTTCTCCAACACGAACCCGACTCACAGTCATTTCCCTAAGAGCTTGATCAGGCAGAGACGCTGCGATCCGATTGGCTGTCAGGAGGGGGCGGAGTCAGAGGTTAATCCTCTTCTGTGAAGAACTCGGTGCTGGATGAGGGAGTTTGAGTCTGCTTCTCCTCCTGGAGGTCACGCGTCCATCTGTCTCTGTCTTCACTCCACATCCGCAGCCAACCACCTGTCTGTACTTTCTGGACACATTAAGGACACGTAACACAATGTTTTGGTGGTCATGAATTATTTTACTTTTTTTTTGCAGTGGGGTTCAAATGTCCGAGACCACCTGTGAAAATTGTTTTAATACAACATTTTCATTATAAATGAGCATGATGTCTTTTAGTATTTTGGAGTGTCCTGTTTTTGCTTAAAGGGTTATAATTAGACAGACAGAGGATTTTCAGACAGACAGACGGATAGATAGACAGACAGACAGACAGACAGACAGACAGACGGATAGACAGACAGACAGACAGACAGACAGACAGACAGACAGACAGACAGACAGACGGATAGACAGACAGACAGACAGACAGACAGACAGACAGACAGACAGACAGACAGACAGACAGACAGACAGACGGACAGACAGACAGACAGACAGACAGACAGACAGACAGATAGACAGACAGACAGACAGACAGACGGATAGACAGACAGACAGACATACAGACAGACAGACAGACAGACAGACAGACAGACAGACAGACAGACAGACAGACAGACAGACAGACAGACAGACAGAGAGACAGACAGACAGACAGACAGACAGACAGACAGACAGACAGACAGACAGATAGACAGACAGACAGACAGACAGACAGAGAGACAGACAGACAGACAGAGAGACAGACAGACAGACAGACAGACAGACAGACAGACAGACAGACAGACAGACAGACAGACAGACAGACAGACAGACAGACAGACAGACAGACAGACAGACAGACAGACAGACAAAGAGACAGACAGACAGATAGATTTGACTACAAATACTGTCATTGAGTGTCACAATTTTATGTTGCATGCAAAATGCGTGGCACTGCTAAATATTACATTTTGGTTGTTTTAATGTTATAAAGATATCGTTTAAATATATTTATAGATATTAATATATTTCAATTATCATTTTAAAATGATAAGGTAAATTTCTAATTACATACAGGAGCAACACAACAAATCTTTCATTATAAGTTTTCATTTTTCTTACTGGTTTCAGCCTTACGCATCTCAAACTTCTCCGTTGTATACTGTATATACCCACATTATGTTTCAAAGCCCCATGTTTAAGCTCTATAAGAGTTGCAGTAGATTCTTTCCCTGTGTATTTGATTAGAATCTCATGCTGCCACCACAAAGACCAAAAATGGTGGAAAACTGAAAAGGTGCACTATTTAATCAACTCTATAATGAGGAAAAGTAAACGCTCGGTTGAGACCTGCAGATTTCCCCTCAGGTCCTGCTCCGTTGATTCACCTCACTTCTGATAAGAGCATTGAACATGTTCTGTGCTCTCCAGAACCACTTTCCCTCCGTCTCTCTTCACAGGACTTAGTTTGCAGCTCTTAAAGCAGTTTAAATAGCGCTGTGGAAAGTAGAAGGCGCTTTTTGAATGCTAGGATATAGTGTAAACATCTGTCAGACAACAAAAAAACACCCTAAAACGGTCCGTTTAACTTGTCTTCTAGTCTTTTAAAGTCATAAAGTAGCTTTGTGGAGGGAACAGACTGTCCTTATTTTTTTATTGAGCTTTATTTGTCACATACACAATTATACAGAGTATAACCAGCAGTGAAATGTGTTCTCTGCATTTAACCCATCCAAGTGCACACACACCTGGAGCAGTGGGCACAGACACTCTCACACACACACACACACACACACACACACACACACACACACACACACACATACACACACACACACCTGGAGCAGTGGGCACAGACACTCACACACACACACACACACACACACACACACACACACATACACACACACACACCTGGAGCAGTGGGCACAGACACTCACACACACATACACACACACACACATACACACACACACACCTGGAGCAGTGGGCACAGACACTCACACACACACACACACACACACACACACACACACACACACACAGCCAGAGCAGTGGGCAGCTGACACTGCGGCACCCGGGGAGTATTTGGGGGTTCGGTGCCTTGCTCAAGGGTCTCACCTCAGTCGTGAACAATTCCTGCCGGAGCCGAGATTTGAACCCACAACCTCGGGTTACAAGTCCAACGCTCCATCCATATTCACAGTCCTTTGCCTAAATGATCACTGACTGTACAGTATGTCTACTTAATGTCTCTCTCTCTCTCTCTCTCTCCATCAGTGTTTAAGAACGCGGTGTGTAAGGTGTACAGGTTTCAGACGGTGGACAGTAAATGGATGTTGGTTCGGGAGCAGATGGCGGAGTGTACGCTGTCCTCCAGCGTCCCGAAGCAGCTCATCGCCCTCTACATTCAGGAGGACACCTGCAGGTAAGAGCCGTTCAGAGCCGTCAGGGCAAACAGGAGGAAGTAGTGAAGCAGACGAGATTGTTAAAGAGTTGTGGGTGTAATATCAGAGGTAATTTGCCTATTGTATGAACTTCTGCTGTGAAGAGCCGCCTTCACTGTAAAGATGACAGCAGCTCAATACAGAGTTGAGTTACTCTGTTGTTAAACTGTGAAATCAATATAATGAAAACGAGATGTTTTTAAATTCATGTGGCGGATCCTTTTAGCTGAGTATCTTATACTGTTTTCAAGCAGCTTGTGTGCTCCGTGATAATCAAACCTATGACTCTGTGACCAGGTGAACTACAGGAATATTCATTAATCATTTTAATAGTGACGTTTAAGCATTCGCAACAAATGCAACTTGTTTACTTTGGTAGCAGTCACATATTTTATATATATATATATAGCTGAAATATTCTTAAATAACATTACAATGCAGTGTTTTTGAAAGAAGTGTCTTCTGCTCACTAAGGCTGCATTTATTTGATCAAGATATGTTCAAAAACAGTAATGTTGTAAAATATTATTACTAATTCAAATAACTGTTTTCTATGTGAATATATAAATGTAATTTATTCCTGTAATATAAGCTGTATTTCCAGCATCATTACTCCAGTCTTCAGTGTCACATGATCTTCAGAAATCATTATAATATGCTGATCAAGAAACATTACTGTATGAAAACAGTTGTGCTGCTTCATATTTTTGTGTAAACTGTGATACATTGTTTCAGAATTCTTTGGTAAATATAAAGTTCAAAAGAGCAACATTTGAAGTAGCAACAATTTATAGATTTGTTGATCAATTTAATGCATCATTTCTGAAAAAAATATTATTTTATTGTATTATTTTAATGAATACATAAACAAGAAAATCTTACAGACGCTGAACTCTCGACACAAAAAATGGTTGTTTTGTCTCGGATTAAATCTGTAAAGCACAGAAGAAAAATAATACTAAACTGAAATATACTTTGGATTTAAAAAAGAGCATTTAATTTAAACTGATTTTTATATGATCTGAAATGAGCATCAAACCTTAAGCTTTGCAGGTCTTGTTTTTCACTGGCTCTGCGTGAGAATGAATAAGCGGCAGAAATATAGCGTATCATTATTTTCCTGTATTTGTGATTCATATAATACACAGTGACTGACTCAATGTAAAGTGCTATGTCACATTTACAGTGTAATGATGGTTTAGCTGCTCCACAGAGAGAGAACTATTTGTTCTACTTCACCTAAAGTAAACCCCAAAATGAGCATTATCATTATTTACTCGCCTTACTGTGTGATTATCTTTCTTTCATGCTTCATCTTTTCTCCTTTTATGTTATGGAATAAGTTAATTTGTGTTTGCGATGAAACCGATCTAGTATCCAGCCCTGGATGAGAATCTGTCTGTATGAAAGTCTGTTGTATTGTGATCTGAACATCATCTGAACATCATACGCGTGTGCCGTGTCTGAGGTATGGTAAGATCGCAGGTGACTCCTGCTCCTAGAGAACCGGTTCAGGTGCAGGTTGAGCGACGCAGGAACGAATGCGACACAAAAGAGCGAGATCTTTCAGAGATGAAATGGCTGTTTTAGAGTTATACTTAGCCTGCACTAAATTATTCAATGATGTTTAACACTTCAAAGGAGAGTGTCTGTCCTCTCTCCCGGAAACACAACCGCCTCCCTCTCTCCTGCTTTTCTTTCATTCTCTCTTCCCTCCATCTCGTTGAGGGAGAGCTGTAACCTGAGCGTTAGGTGAAGAGAACAAGGGAAACTTCAGCTTTCTGTCAACACAACACATAGATGTTTTTAACGCAAGCGCACGGCTCAGCTCCAGTCAGATGAAGCTGTGATCACACAGCTCCGTGAAGAAAGTGGAGGTGTTTACAGATGTTTTACAGATGCTTTCTGATGCTGACATGACCACCACAGCTCAGTGTGTTGATGCTCCTGCACTCCCACGTTTCATCCGATTCTAATTTAGATTCTATTTATAGACCGAAAGTTAGCAAACAGGATGTAGAATTCAGAATGTAATATATATATATACACAATGATCATCAGCACTAATATACCTTATGTCTTATTATTAAACAAATTTTGATTACAAATATATATGTTGTTATTTTATGAAGCAGTCATATACATTTTGGAATGTGTTCTATCATTATTTATATTATATATTTAATTTTAAAAATTATATTTTTTTTATTTTTTTTTTAAATATATGATTTTTGAAAAATCATATATTTTATGTGTTTTTATATTTATATTTTTTATTTATATTTAAAATATGTGTGATGATATTTTTTTGTTGTTTAAATTAAAATGATATGTAAGCATATATTGCATTTAAAATAATAAAATAAATAATAACAATATTATTTTATAATAATCATTTAATAATCATATACACAAAGATCATCCACACGGATATGTGTGAGTATTTTAATTTGTCTAATTGTATTATTAATTGTACTAATATGCAAAATATTTAATAATTAATAAATTATTATACATTTAAAATGCAAATTAATTACGTTTACTTTTTGTAGTTTTGTATTAATGTAACTATATAATATTAATATTTGAATTAACACATTAACATCTAATAATTATTAAATATATGAAACAAAATATGTTTTTATTTATTTTATATATTTAATAAATTTAAAAGTATATTGTATAGTATATATTATTATATTAATATTTTCAATAATATAATGTAATATTTTAATATGTTTTATTGAAGAATTGTGGATATTTTATAGTGCTTTATATATTTTTAAGCATTGGACTTTTAGTGAAATATGTTTAATCAGAATACGTAGAATATATTCTGCATTTTTTACCAAAGGTTCTGTGACTGTGTGGAATTTCTTCGTATTGTAATTGAATAAATTCCACATACTGTCATCGTAGTTGGTTCGAGGTCAATTTAGTTGTACATCACACATGTAAACTGAATGGAGTGTGTTCTTAAATTCAGGGTTTTACCCCATCCTTGCACTGAAAGCTCGATGAAAACTCAGTAAACCTCGTGTGGTCTTCTTTCTCAAGCTGAACAATCTCTCGGCTTAATTTGCTCTTTGTTCCCAGCTCCGGCTCTTTCCCCGTGCTGTACATGCACAACACTTCTCAGTCAGCATACGAGTCCACAGGTATTATAGGCCTGTTTTCATCTGCAGTGAATCACTGTAAGCCGGTCGGTCCAGGCCGAGAGTGTGTTTGTTTGGCCGTTGAAGAATCTGAGATCATTAACTCGGCGAGACACACATTCCCAGACTGGAGCTCCCATAGATCAGACCCTGCTAAGCAATTATCATCATGTGTGCATTATTCAGCGAGGCTATTTGGCCTCAACACCTGCTCTCCCGCTACAGACAGGTAACTCAAGCAGTCATTTCTATCCCTGGACATCTAATTATCAGCCCGGGCGCCTCGCCGCGCTCACCTTTAAGGCCGTTTCAGCTGCTTTTGTTGGCTCTGGTTTAACCACAATTGCATTCGATTCAAAGAAAATAGATATCATGTCTCAACGTGTTTGGAAAAAAGGAAGGAATGAATGCAGCGCGAGGCTGATGTTTTGTCATTAGCGGTGTTTGCTAAGCAGGACTGTTACTGTTGTGACTCTCATCCGCCCACAACACCGGAGAAACTCACATTATCTTCAGCGATTCTCAAAAGCTAGTGTTTGTTTGTTATGAATGAGACCTTTAGTTTTTCTGTCGCTTTCATTGGACTGACGTCAACAGAGATTCACAGTGTCGTTCTCTGCATGTGTCCTTCACAAGTCATCCAAATTCAATCTATTAACTTGTGTAACGCACATTCCTGCTTTTACTTCTTTTGCATGATTCATCGGTGCAACTTCTTAAAAAAAAATCTGAATTTTCTTGTTTTTCATAGTTTTTGATAAAGAAATAATCTCTTCACCTCTGAATTGACTTTCCTCGTCAGTTGACATAGCTAGACTCATTTATTTTCTATTTATGCAACCCAGTTAGTTATTGATGCTCATTTTGAGGTCCTGGCCTATGCTTGTTTTCCTCTCCGAGTATCTGTTTAACCTGAAATGACATTCATATTGAAAGTGAAATGGGTTTTAAACGCCTTCATGCTGACTCTACAGAAGTCATCCTGTTGAAACCAAGGGGTCAAGTTTAAAGTAGTTACGTCCGTTTAGCTGAACTCTATCATAACTAAACCATTTTAGGGTCATAAACAGTCATTCAAAAAGCCCAGCTATTCAAAACTAGCATGCATTTGAGAAATACAATAGATTTAATTATAATAGATGTTTTTCTGGTGTCTGATATTTACTTATAAATAAAATGAATTATGTAAAATAAATGCATTTATTTTTTATTCTTTGATTTAAATATTTTTGTAAGACAAAGCATGCAATTTAATGTTTTGCCAGAGTCCAGGATGTATTAATTTATTGTAAGACTTTTCAAAGCATGAAGTTATCTTTTGTTCCCATGTCTTAATATCTTAAAATAAACAGCATTATTAGCATAATAGCATTATTTCATTATATAATAGATGTTTTGCTGTTGTCAGATATTTAATAATTTATTTATTGTAAGATATTTATCTTTTGTTCCCATGTCTTATTTATTTATTGCATTATTTCATTATATTATAATAGATGTTTTGCTGTTGTCAGATATTGAATTATTTATTTATTGTAAGACTTTTCAAAGCATGGAATTAAAAAGCATGACATTCTCCCTCTGTCTGATATCTTTGAAGGTATTTATGTATTTTTGTTAATTAACTATTTGTGTTTATTTTTAAACAAAGCATGACATTGGCTTATTTTCCCTGTTTTCAAAGAAGTCAAATAGTAAACGTTTAATTTTATTTCCACGTATGACACAAGTGCCCAGTATATACTAATTCATTTTTGTTTTGTATTTGTTTATTATTTTACTTATTTCTTCTATGTCTGCTGTCTTTGTTTTTGCAAAGAAATAGCAATTTTCATTATATATTATTATAGATATTTGCCAGTGGCCGAAAGCTTGACATTGACTTATTTTTCCCTGTCTGCTGTCTTTAATAGAAATAAAATAGCAAATGTATAATTTTATTATATGATGCAATATATTAATTTGTATTATTTAGCTTTATTATATATGTATTTATTCTTCATAAATTGCCTTATTTATTTTATTGTTTGCATAAAATTGCCATATTTAATTGTATTATATGATGCAAGTGTTCAATATGTATTATTATTATGCATTATTTTATTTATATATTTTAATTTTTGCATAAAATGTCCTCATTCTGTCCCAGTCTGCTGTCTTTGTTGGCTCAGTTGTTGATCATGTGATACATCAGCCAGTCCGGGGTTGTGATGATGTCATTTTCCTCCGGCTATGCAGTGATTAGTCACATGAATTTTACATTTATACGATGCATCGTGCAGGTCGCGCACGTCCAGAGGGGATGAGAATCTGTCATTGAGATGAATGCAAACGCCAGCGGATAACTTTCATTCCCCATGCTTTATATACCAGTGCTGATGTGATAAAAGGGCTTCTTCACAATCATACGGTGACGTTGAAGGCCTGTACACACAGATTTTGGCAGTAGAAACTGGTATTTTGTACAGAAAGAGGACATTGTTGTCACATAATTTGTCATGCAACTCTCCAAATGGTGTTCTGCGATGTATTTCTGTTGATTAACTCTGAGGTCAGAGCATTGTGTGGTTTCTTCATCAGTGTATTAGCTGTTGTTAATCACTATTCCCGTCACATTTCTGGAATTGACGACAGACACAGAGCCTCCGGTGATTTAAAGCGAACGGCGGCCGTAACACACCATGAAATGAAGGCTTCAGAGCGGCTCGCCGTACTGAAATCTAGACATAATTCCAGCGCTCTCGTCTTGTGTTTTTAACTCCAGGAGCACTCCTCGATCTATTGTTTCAGCTCTTTATCACTGTGCTTTCTTCCACCCAAACCCCACTAAAATATAAAACAGAAGTTTCCTCCGCTTCCTCTCTACATGCGTTCTTTCCGCTACAAATCTCTCTTTTTATTATCGCCGCCGCTCTACCCAAAGCACATTCTGATAAAGCAACATTACAATTCAAGTCGGAGCTTTTGAACAAAACAAGATGGTAGATATGATGCTCCGGCACAAGATCTTCTCAGACTTTTAACAGCTCTGGCTCGGCATGAAGTAATAACAATTTCTTTTCGCCTGTTTTCCTTAGATAACCATTGTTTGACGATGAGAACGAGACCGGAATAGATCAATCTGAAGGCCTCTGTGTCTTTTGAAAGAGACTGACTGGTGGCTGAAGAAGAAAACTGCTGTTTCATCTCTTAGTCCACATGCACTTCAGACACCTGGGCCCGTATTCATGGAAAATCTTAGTGCTAAGAGTTACTCCTAGTAACTGAATTCTAAGAACATTCTTATAAATGTGGGTCTTTCCTCTTAAAATTAAAGAAAAGATCCTAGTAAAGAAAAAAGTAACTCAGAAAGCATCTTAACCTTTAAAAGAGGTCTTAAGGACCTAAATTGTTAGAGGTACGGATGAGGACTTTTAAGAGGCTTAAGAGTTTCTTCAGCAGTGGAGAAAATGGATGAAACATGAAGAGGGAGAAGAAATGTGTTGCACACAATGCATGACAGTGAGTTAATAAGACGCCACACATTAGATCGTGCAGTGATCATGTTTGTGACCGATCTTATTAAAGACATGTTAACATCCCTGACACTGCGCAGAAATGCCATAGCACCAGAAATGGACGTAATCACTACATTAACTACATTAACATATTTGGAAACTGGACAAATGCAACTATGCAGCAGCGATGATTTGGGTCTGTTACAGCACTTATTGTGTCGCTGTTCATTTCCTATAAAATACGTTAAGTATGACAGCATGGTAAATAAAAAATAAAGAATATAGTGTGTGTGTGTGTGTGTGTGTGTGTGTGTGTGTGTGTGTGTGTGTGTGTGTGTGTGTGTGTGTGTGTGTGTGTGTGTGTGTGTGTGTGTGTGTGTGTGTGTGTGTGTGTGTGTGTGTGTGTGTGTGTGTGTGTGTGTGTGTGTGTGTGTGTGTGTGTGTGCGAGAGAGTATGGTAAAACAGGAAAAATTACGCTTGTAATTTCAAAGTGAAGGCTTATAATAAACCCTACTCTTAAAAGCGCTCTTACTTCCTTCTTGGACAACCAACCAATCACAGTCTTCAAAAGACTGTGTCATAGCTAGCAACGGGGTCAGCCCCGCCTCCTCACTAAGATAAAAGTGTTTGTCTTCCTCGCTCAGTTGCTCTCAGATTGGTCCTGAATCACTTTTAAGCTAAAACTCCTAGTTAGAAATTTTTAAGCTAAATTAGGAGAATCTCTCTGAAAGGATTCTTCGAATCTTTAGGAATACGGGCCCTGGTTTTTTACGTCTTAAAAGTTCATGTAAAAGTGAAAATTGAAAAATGTATATTCAAACCTGAATTTTTTTCCCTCTGTGCAACAGACGATTTTTTCGTGTCCATGCAATGAATATCAGTGGGGTCCAGTCTTCTTGTTTGGACCCCATTGACTTACATTCTTCACTGTATATTCTAATGTGTTGTAAAAAGGAATTTCTTCTAAAAATGTAAACTTGGATCTAGTCTTAACCAGTGCTGTTTCTGGACCCGTATGAGCTCATATGTACATTTCAGACATCACACGGTGGATTGTGTTTGGCCATTAATCAATGCTTAAATCACATGGTTGCTTTATTTAATTAAGATAGAAATGACGTTTGTACACTGAAGTTGTGGTTAGGATGTGGTTGGGTTAACAAAAGTCAGTTTAATTAATTAAATTGAATTTAATGAAGTTAGTTTAACACTATAATAAGAAATAAACTAAATGCATTTTTTTAACTCTGTATGTTGTCAGGATTTTTATACATTTTTGAAAATAAGTCTTATGCTCGCCGCATTTATTTACTAAAAACAATAGAGTAAAAAAAGCAAAATTGTGAAATATTTGTGCAATTTAAAAGAACTGTTTTTTGTTTGTATATATTGTATATAAAATGTAGTTCATTCCTTTGATCAAAGCTGTATTTTCAGCATCATAACTTCAGTGTCACATGATCTTCAGAAATCATAATAATATACTGATTTGCTGCTCAAGAAACATTTCTGATTATTATCATTGTTGAAAACAGTTTTGCTGCTTCATATATTTGTGCAAACTGTGATAATTTTTTTCAGGATTCTTTAATGAATAATATAAATATTTAACAATATTATAAATCTATTTATTGTCAGTTTTTATTAATTTAATGCATCCTTCCTGAATAAAACATTTTTTTATGAATCTTACTAAATGTAATTGTGCACATACTGTAAATGTTCAGTTAAAAAATAAGTTTAGTGATATTAGTGGCACAGAAGTAACATACTTTGGCTTTAAAATGTAGAGAATAAGATGTCGAATTATTAAGAAATAAAACACTGACCTTATCTTTCAACAGAAACAATAATCGCTCTGTTCTGCTCATTTCTGCAGCTCTGGTCACCTTTGGCTCCTTTTGAAGATGCTAATCACATTTCTGAAATTATTATTAAAGTATCACAGAGACTTTGAATTTACATGAAAATGAATCATTGCTCCCTTTGGAAATGCCCTCCACAATTAAAGATCCCTGAGTGTTTTATTAATGAGACTTTGCTCTGTCAGTCTGCATGGAGAGATAATGTGTTCAAATCTACCGTAGCTGCAGACCTCGCATGACAACATACAGACACAACACACAGAAAGTCAAGCAACAGAGCCTCCCGGCGTGACACGGAAAGAGAAAGTCTATAAGAGAAAGTCTATAAGAGAAAGTCTATAAAAGAGAAAGTCTAGACGTGTTCCTGTGGCTCAGTGGTAGAGCATTGCGTTAGCATCGCAAAGGTTGTGGGTTCGATTCCCAGGGAACACATACTGACAAAAAATGTATAGCCTGAATGCACTGTAAGTCTCTTTGGATAAAAGCGTCTGCTAAATGCATAAATGTAATGTAATGTAAATGCTGTTGAATGAGACTGAATGAGTGAATTTCACCTGTTGAATTGCTCCAGGGGACAGAAATAGTCCATGATCCCTTTACAAAGGCTCAATGGAAGCAAAATTGGACTTTTAATCCCTGCATATACAGATTTAAAGGGATCATGTGATGAGGAATTCACCGGTTTCTCAGAACTCAAAACATTTATTGAAATAGGTAGCAAAAAGGCTCATTTTGCACTCTTGCAATTTTGATGTCAGACATGTTAGTAAAGTTGATTTGAAGCTTACTTTTTATAATATCCCTGAGCATCTCAGTGTGATCTTGGCAGTTTGAAGGGCACATTCGTGAGCTTGTGTGTTTGATGAATCGATCTCGGTGTAATGCAGGGTTTGGGCAGCAGATATGTTGTTATTGAAGGATGGAGCAGATGCGACCGTGAACCCGCAGATCACAAGTTTCACTTGTTTTCACAGAAGTCTAATAGTCACAACAGTAAAAAATGTTCAGAGTAAAATATGCCAGTAATTCAGATGTTCTTGCTTGCATTGAAGCTGGAGATGCTCTACATCTCAAATCATGCAGGAGGACAGGATCGGCAGGTTTTGATCAAGAGCTGCTTTCATTACAGCTAAAATGAGCGTAATGAATGCAGAGAAGAAATCCGCTAGTGCTCGCAGACGTTTGGATGTTAAACAGGAGCCGTAATAATAACTAGACGAGTAAAGTTTAAAGAGACACTTGTCTGAAAGCTGAAAATAACTTTCAAAGCTTGAATTTTGAAGGTTTTACTCGGGGAAAGTAAGTGTCGCTGGCGTGTTTTAGCTCATTGCTGTTATGTTTTAATACATTTCTAGCATACTTCCAATGTTTTAATATATCCTTAGCATGTTTTGCAATGCTCCAGCATACCCTTATGAAAATGAACCATGATTTTATTGTAGTAAAAGTGTAGTAAACATGTTTTTTGGTGTATTTATTACCATTTGTATAACCACAGTTGTACTACAAATACCATGTGTAAACTATGGTTAATGTAGCAAAACATTAGGTGTTATTTGTAGTAAAACCGTGGTTAATTTTCATTACGGTAGCAAGTTGTTAACATGTTACTAGCATATTTTTAACATTGTTAGCATGTTTCTGGTATATTTTAATGTGTTTCTAACATGTTTTAACACACTGCTAACATGTTTCACCATTTTAACCATATTTTGGCAATTGTTTCCATGTTGATAACATTTTTACACATTACTAGCATTTGCATACAGTATTTTAGCACATTGCTAACACACTTTACCGTGTTGTTAACATGTTTATAGCATGTTTTAACAATACTAATATGTTTTGCATGTTGTTAGGACATTATAGCATGTTTTAGCAAGTTGTTACCATGATCTTAGTATGTTTTAACATGTTTTAGTATGACATTGCTTATGTTTTAACACGAGGGTTATGGTTACACATTGTTAAAATGTGTAGAACATGTTTAAGTAAGTTTTAGCATGACTCATGTTGAGAGCATTTAAACACTTTCCCTGCATGTTTTAACATTATATACCATGTTTTTAGATGAAAACAAGCTGAAAACACTAACTGATAAACTTGTATTGCTTTTCTATAGTCACCTATAAGCCTCCAATGTGAACTATACATTGGATTGGTTTCTTCTTTAAATAAAACAGTAAACATATGCATGCTATTATAATGCTATACTACAACTAAAATGAAAACAATGCAAAAACCCTTAAGATAGCATGTAGAAAGAAAAGCACACAGAATAACATAAGTGGATTGTGAACGATTAATTGCTGCTTTGAACGATTACGTAATTGTGGCATCCGTAATTGCAATTAGAAATGTGATTAATTGTGCAGCCCTAGTTTCTAATATGTTTTAGCCCGTTGTTGGCATGTTTAACATGTTGCTAGCATGTTCTTAGCATATGTTGTTAGGCTTATTTAGTGTGCTGCAGGCTAATTGTTAGGTTTCACTAGTGATATGGCAACTTAAATACTCTACATCAGTTATTGTATGAAAGTTTCCACCCCCTCAGTGAAAGACTATGTGAATTTGGGCCTGATATGGGAATCTGTAAGTCAAGCCAACGTGATGATTGATTTATGCTGTTTCCTTCAGGATACAGGAGCTGAAAGATCTGGGAGAGCTCTCACCACACTGGGACAACCTACGGAAAGATGTGATCTCTCGCTACGACCAGATCATCAGAGAATACCAGGACACGCTGACCGAGCTGGAGAAACTTACTGGTAAAGGCTTCAGATGCAATGAAGCATGATCTCTCTCTCACACACACACACACATGCACATGCAGCCTTTCTCATGTTGCACGTATGAGACTTTGTCCAGTGCAAACAGTTTCTGCAATTTGCATGCGACATCACACTCAATTGATCAGCAGTGCTGGTCGTAAAAGTATGATTTTTTTTGTGTCCAGCCTGCATTCATGCAGAATTTCTTAGTTCATCAAATTTTCATACGCAGCTCACAGTTAAATGTCACATTCAATGCAACGTTAAATTCGCATGGTTGAACATTGTAGAGGAACAAGCAGACGTTTAAAGCTGCCTTCTATTGCATTAGCCTGTATAAAGCTTGTTCACAGTAAACATGTGTCGCTTTCAATAACAACAAGACATACTGTTGTGTTGCGACTGCATGCATTGCCTGATATTTGTGAGCCGACTAAACTTGAATCGACTGAAAAATGAATAAAAGCCTGATTTTATGCTGCTGTTCAGAAGCACATAAGGCAAATAAGACATTGCCGCAGTGCATTTAGCAATAGCGAGGCCCATGTAAGCGTTATATGTCTCTACCAGTTGACACATTGCTACTGTCATGCGGTATATGCTATAATCTCGCCCCGGCTCGAGTATGATCCATATTGTTGGAGAAAAATAAAACGGCGCACAGAATGCCAGTATTTGTCAGCCGACATGTCGCGCCTCACACCAGGCAAAAACAGTCATTGATGATCTTGGCCTTCTAATCAGCCGTGACAGGATGAAAAAACCGATCTGCCTGATCGATCGACCCATTACCGAGGCTTATATTCAGAGATGCAGGCTTGTGTTCTGCCAGCTGAGCGGTGTCCCTGAAGGAGGAGAGGAGAGACGGTGAGATCTCTCGACAGCCCATGAGTGGCCAGCTGCTGCATCGGCCTCTAATCTTGTTTGCCGTGTAGCAGACGCCCTGCTACCTCTTAGCCGCTCCCATCTTACCTTTCCCTAGATACCTGGGACTGTGTAGTTTTTTTTTTATATATATATGACTTGTTCAGAAAAACAACTTAAAACGAGTTCCAGCGTAAAATGAGTTTTCAGTTCAGGAGTTCTGTTCTATAACGAATCTTAAAGGGGAAGTGTGTCATTTTTGTTTTACCAATGTTAAATTTGTTTCTCTTCCAGTGGAGAATAGTCAGTTATGTATAGATTGATTTTCCTAAAAGGCTTTGTACTGCTGTATAAACATTATATCGTTTTTTTATAATCATAAACTGATGTTCACAAAACATTGCAGGGAGGTTTTTATGACAACCTAATTAAAACTAATACTAATGCACAACATTCTTTAATGGTTATTTTTAGGTTGCATTTTAATTACCGTACATATTAAGACTTGCGTCTTTAAATACACAGGTTGAATTTATCATACGAAAAGCCAAAAGACAACTTAATAGTGCGTTCAAGTCCTCCTGGGAAGTTTCTATATGTCAAGTCAAGTCACCTTTATTTATATAGCGCTTTGAACAATACAGATGGTGTCAAAACAGCTTTACAGTATCAAATAGGAGAATAGTGTGTCGGTAATGAAAAAGCACAACAGTAAACACGACATTTACAGTTAAAGGCAGCTCATTATTGAATTCAGTGATGTCATCATCCAGCTCAGTTCAGTTGTAATAGTATCTGTGCAATCAAGTCGACGATATCGCTGGAAATGACGTGTCCCCAACTAAGCAAGCCAGAGGAACCAAAAACGCCATCGGTGACCGAATGGAGAAAAACCTTGGGAGAAACCAGGCTCAGTCGGGGGGGCAGTTCTCCTCCGGCCAGACGAACCAGCAGTTTGTGCTGAGGACTCGTGTGTGTGAGTAGAGTAGTCGTGATTGCAAAGTGTTCAAGTCACTTTCATTGGAGCAAGATTTAATATTTTTGAATTCTATTTCTACAAATTGATAAATAAAGAATGTGCATCAGGTGTGTTTTTGTGTTAAGGTGCTCTTATATTAGATACATTTCACTGATAAAAAGGTACGTTGTCTTTTGTCAATAGTGTAGCTATGTAGAAAGTGCTACTCACACAGAAAACATTTGCAAACCAAGCAGCTTTCTGTTGGTCAACATTCATTTTTCAAATCAATAAAGACGCTGAATTTTGCGTCCACCATTTTTTTTGACACTGTATCAAATTTGTGCTGGTGTGTGTTCAACTCGAAAATACAATGTTTCTGACATGACCAATGCAAGATTAGATTCTGCAAAACAACGGGAACTTTCACAGGATTTCATCTGTCGTAATCGTCTTGAAATGTGTTGCAAAAGCATGTTTTGATCGCTTTAGTGGCGAATGCTTGCACCATCATGAAACCATAGGCAGACTTATTTCCTCTAAAACAGGTTTAGGTTGGATGGTGTGTCACTTGCCCTTTGTCCAAATACCCACATTTGAGGGGTTTGCACTTGATCACTTGACTACTAACGTATATGATGTCTTTCCTGTGTTTGGCCCAAGTGTCCAAGTGAGGATGAAGACCACAAGTCTGTGTAGAACTTTTCATCACCTGATGGGACACACTTAGGCCTATAGTATTGTAAAATGCAAGTGTTTACATAGCTTTATTTTTATTTCAAATACTTAAAATCAACTTTTAAATGTCTGTTCAGTAGTCCCTATTGCATGACACAATTTGATTTGTGGTGAAAAGCACTTGTAAATGTCGTACAAAATAAATATCACCACTACTCATCTTAGCACCAATAAAACATGCAACACTTATTTACAATTACATTATATGTAATTATTATATTAAACTTACTTTGGAAAGGTTTCCATGAACCCTCGCAAGATTTTCAAAAAAAAATTGAAAAATTTTTTCTCTGCAAAAAATGTCATGAGTTATTACAAAACATGATGGATGATACACTAAGCCTCGAATTGTGCTCCGGAGCTGTAGTCAAGATTGTGAATTTAGTGTTTGTTAAGTGCACTGTGCTTTCGTGTTTTTAAGACCTGGGACAGTCTTGTGCATTTTCTTCCTGTCGCGCACACGTGCTCTCAAGTGACCAAAACCGCAAGTGTGGGTATTTGGACAAAGCATCGTTCTCTTCTTTTTAGCGTTTAGTAAGCCAATGTCACAGCCGTGTACCATGCTTTGATTCATGCTAATCGGCTGCAGGCAGCATTATCTTGAAAGACATTCTTCAGAGCACTTGATTGGACAAAATGCTGTAAAAGGCATATATCTGTGTACACTAGCATTTGAATAATCTCCAAGCCACAAAACTTCACTTTGAGTATTAAAGCATTTAGAGAGTGTTTTGCAATGCTGACAGTACAGTTATCATGCTAAAACTTCTGCATCCCCTAATTCACCCTCCTTTAAAGCACTGCAGCTAAAATATATAATACATAAACCTGTAAAATATGCTAGAACACCGAGTCGACAGTATTAATGGACTAGCCGATTGATGGATCCGTCGTGTTTGTGTATGTTCTCCTGTCCTCTGAGATGTTGTCATAATCCACTCACTGCAGTGCCACTGCAGATTATTAATTATTAATATCTAATGTTATCACAAGGTTGGCAACTTGTGGCTCGAGAGAGTGTTTGGTTTCAGCCGGCGTTTCTCAAAAGGGCAGATCCGTTCTCCCGCCGCCCTCTTCTCCTCAGGGCAGGTATTGCAGTCGTTTTGCTCTGGTCTAAAAACAAAAACAAGCCCCCCCCCCCCCCCCTTTCGTTTAATTCATTTTTAATTAGACAAGGCTGACTCGGGGTACTTCAGAGTGTGTTAACTAATGAATTAATCATTTTGTGTTAGCATTGTTTGCAGCCGGTGGAATTAGAGACACTGGGAGCTAATCCTGTTGTTTGTCAGTCCTCCAGCGGGATTGTGCGGCCCGGGCTGGAGAAACACAGTCTCACCCGTCACACACAGCAAAGTAAGACAAATCCAAGCAAAGACTGCACTGAGTCACGAAATAATTTGAGGGTAATTAAAATAAGTGAGGAAGCTTCCTGGCGTTTTCTTTAAAGGAGTTTTTCTTTTCTTCAGCATTTACTCACCCTCGTGTTACAGCAAATGTACAATTCAATTGCTTGGTAACACAAATTGCTAATCAGCCAATCACATGGCAGCAACTCAATGCATTTAGGCATCTAGATGTGGTGAAGACGACTTGCTGAAGTTCAAACCGAGCATCAGAACGGGGAAGAAAGGGGATTTAAGAGACTCTGAACAAGGACTGGTTGTTGGTGCCGGTCTGAGTATTTCACAAACTGCTGATCTACTGGGATTTTCACACACAACCATCTCTAGGGTTTACAGAGAATGGTCTGAAAAAGAGAAAATATCCAGTGAGCGGAAGTTGTGTGGATGAAAATGCCTTGTTGATGTCATAGGTCAGAGATCTGGATACGGACTGGATAAGGACTGGATCGGGTGGCTACGGTGACCTTGGAATAAGAAAGAAAAAGACTAATTTAAGCGTAGATGTCAATCTTCTTACGATGTAACAAGTACATCGTGTTTTAATTGGAAGTGTTTCCCAGTTCCGGTTGACCTAATTAATGCAGCCTAACAATCCTTTAACTGATTTGAATATTAGAAGCATATTAGTGTGTTAAGTGTACGCCAGGTCACAGAGATGGGTCTTTAATCTCGATTTAAACTGACAGAGTGTGTCTGCCTCCCGAACAGTGTTAGGAAGATTGTTCCAGAGTTTGGGCGCTAGATAGAAAAAGGATCTGTTTGATTTTGATATTCTAGGTATTATCAAATGGCCAGAGTTTTGAGATCGTAGCGGACATGGAGGACTATAATGCGATAAGAGCTTGCTCAAGTAATGAGGAGCTAAACCATTCAGGCTTTATAATGAACAAGATTTTAAAACAAGATGTTTAATAGGGAGCCAGTGCAGTGTTGACAGAACCGGACTAATGTGGTCACACTTCCTGGTTCTAGTAAGAACTCTAGCTGCTGCATTTTGGACCATCTGAATACCATCTCTGAACGCACAACACGTCGAACCCTGAAGCAGACGGGCTCCAGCAGCAGAAGACCACACCGGGTGCCGCTCCTGTCAGATAAGAACAAGAAACGGAGGATACAATTCACAATACTATTTTGGTAACAATCAGAAATGTTTCTTGAGCAGCAGATCAGTATATTATAATGAATTCTGAAGATCATGTGACACTGAAGACTGGAGCAATGATTCAATGAACAGCTTTGATCACAGAAATAAATTACTTTTTAAAATAAATTAAATATAAAATTGTTATTTTACATTGTAATACTATTTCACAATATTACTGTATTTTTCCATATTTTTTGATCGTATAAATGCAGCCTTGGTAAGCCTGAGAGACTTCTTTCCAAAACATTTAATCAATCTCACCGACATCAAACCTTGGAACAGAAGTGCAACCAACACTTCTCAAGTCATATTACAGCTTTATGTGATAATCTTCCTAATCAAAGTCTTAAAAATATATTCATTTTGGTGTGTAGACTCAAAAATGACACGTATATGTTTGATGTTATTAATGCTAAAGAACGGTGAAATTATCAGTTACAAACTAAATTTCTATCTGTTTTCACTAGTAACTTCGGAAGACATAGCAGAGTCACATGGACTATTTTAATACTTTTACAGTGTTTTTCGACTGCCCCTGGACACCGTATGCTTTACTTTTTGGAAAAAGAGCAGTTTTGACATCCAACTAAACATCTCGTTTTATGTGGCATGGCAGAAAGTAACTCAAAGGAGTTTTGTAACCACAGCAGGGTGAGAAAATTCCCTAAAATGACCTTTTTAGCAGCACTGTTTGTTCTTTAGCTGTCTCATGTAAGTTTATTAAGCCTCAGACGCTGATTTGTTCCCCAGAATCGCTGCAAAACCCCAGACAGTGTGCGCTGTATGAGCCTGCAGACACCACAACCTACTCCTGCTGCTGAGTCCAGGGACTCTGGTGCCTGTGTGACGAGAGGAAAACCCTGAAAACGCTTGGCACAAGAGACCACGGCGAAGCTGAAGTAGTCAGGGGCTTCTGTGCCAATAGCTAGCTGTGGATCGTCATGTGCTTTCTAGGCTCTATGGTGGGCCTGGGACATTTTCCTCAGTGTTTCTGAGAAGGGCTTTTAATGTAAACGTGCCTGATGCTCCTGCTCAAGTACACTCATCTCTGACTGGAGACGTGATGGCATTGAACTCTCATCATTATGCTCTTCTGTAGCCGAGAAGGAGATCTTGTGAGGGAAAAACAGTCAGAGAGGAACAGAAATAATGAGTCTGCTGGCTTTCTTACGGAAAAGAGGCAAAGTGCGTTTGTGTAGCTGACAAACCTTTTTTCAAGGTAGTTTGTAGATGCATTTCTTTGAATCACTTTTCACCTCGACTGCTTGTTTAGTCCTGCAGTGACAGATCATTACGAAGGTTTCTCACACCGCAGGATATTTCTAGGTGTTCAGCTGACTCTCATATGCTGCATCCACACAAATCAATTCACATTTACTTATTATGTTTATTAAAGCTATTTTTTATTATGCGGAGGTGTTGCACTGAATAAATTAACATGGAAATGGTTAATATAGCACAGTTATATAAAGTTTAATTAGTGGAAGGCAGAACTTGTACTACTTACAAACTTGAGAAGCACTGTGTCTTAATTCCTCTATTTGACTGTAATTCAAGTCAGTGCATATAAACTTCATCCTCCGTCTTGGCCCTTTGACCTTTGACAACAAAACATTAATAAAGTGCAGTTCAATCACAAGAGGCAACTTTCTTGGTACGTTATTCATCATGGCATTTTTAATCATCATCTAGTTCTGTATTTATTCATCATTTTATATTTGATTCCAAGGCATTATGGGATAGAAAAGTGTCCGGTGTGTTATTTACTGCATCTTAAATATTACATATTTCCCCATCATTTCACACATTTCCATGGATAGTTAAAATGAGGTGACAAACAGACTTTAAACACTAATTTAAATGCAATTACGTATATTTATGATGAACCCAGACCCAAATTAATCAGTATTTAAAATAGTATTTCTGTTCATATTGTTTATATTGATATGTTTTTGTCATTCATAATTTATAGTGCATGAGGATGTCACGCCACAGGATGTTTTCCATATTTTACTTGAAATTTAAAACAAATTTGACACAATTTGAATATATAACTTCAACTCCTAATGTAGCTTAACCGATCCGAATTCAAAGTTGAATGCATTTTTAATTCTAAGATAATATGAAATGTGTCATTAATTTGTTATGAAAAGTATCTTCTGGTTTGCATTCCTCAGGTTCCAAAATCAAAGAGACAATAATCGAATAAAATGAAGTGCCTTTTGTTTGTAAAGTATTTCACTAACTGGATTCATATAGTATGAATTTTGTGTGAATTCCTATTATGTGAATCATATTATAAACGCATGATTTTTTCAAGCGCAAGCATGAAGGTCCAACCCTACAGCTAACAGTACAAAAACATACAAAAGTACAAATTCATCCAAATTAGACACCAACTCGAACTGAATGTAAAATAGTTATGAACTGCCACAAGAGTGTGTTGATTATTCATAAACCGGCATTAACACATGCACTTAAAAAACGAATTATTTTTGCACTGTGTTATATTGTTATGATGTATAGAGTAAGGTTTATGCGGGGTTCCCTGTGCAGCACCTGCGTGGACAGATGGTTAATTCCTCCGCCTCCATTAACCCGTGTCCATCTGTCTGACTCACAGCTCTGTCCGCATGTGCTCTGTCTTTCTGTACTTGCTGCAGTTTTACACGGAGTGTGAGGGGTGCTTTGATAAATAGGGTTTAAATGATGCGCGTACACTTGAGAGTAAGACTCCAGACGTATGAGTGCCTAATAAAAGCTGTTTTGTTTTACATGAAGTGGGTTGCTTTGAAAATATAGCCAGGAAAGTGGAAACTACTCTTCATTTAAAGTAGTTAAAATCAACCTCAAACACAGTTTTTTACAATGCATGCATTTTGCAACGTATTTTACTTTCACAATCTGACATCCTAATTGGGGTGATTGCATTAAAACTGTTATTAAAATGAACATAAAATATATACCTTACAATTTTTTTTTTTTTTTTAGGATTTATCCAAATTTGTATTAAGGTGATTCCATGAAACATATAAATAAAATGATATAAAACACTCTAATGCGATTCCTGATTTGTTTAGTATACATGTCAAATAATTATGTTGTTTTGTTTTGTTGTTCAGAGCCGTGTTTATCTGGATCTGAGGGACTGCATTAAACTTTTATTAAAATTGACACCAAATCTAGCAATATAAAGCACTGTAATTTGTGTTTCTTTAGTACCAATGTTCTTCTTTGAGTGTGGTTTCTACCCACCCGACATGATACTGTGGAGGT
Source organism: Schizopygopsis malacanthus (assembly GCA_027474115.1). Classification (NCBI taxonomy): domain Eukaryota; kingdom Metazoa; phylum Chordata; class Actinopteri; order Cypriniformes; family Cyprinidae; genus Schizopygopsis; species Schizopygopsis malacanthus. The sequence continues at coordinate 5,654,905 of CM049871.1, read as the reverse complement.
GTAGTGAATGTATGCCTTGTTAAATGTTTTAACATGTACTTCTCCAGCTTAACAAGGGTCAAGCACACAGCGATGATAAAATGTTTGAGCGTGTTTCAGGGTGGATTTCTTCACTTCCCTCTTCCTCAGTATGTTTGCTTGTAAATAAACTGGTGTTTTGTGGAGGTCTGATCTATATTTGAGTGATATCGAGTGGTGTATTGTGATGTTCGGTGGGCTGTACATCCTTTCATTGATGTGATCAGAGTCTTTGGGTCTGATCTGCTGTAATTATCACAGCTCTTCACTCTCTAAAGAGTCCATTTGTGCTTTTGATCTCGATTGAAAAGTGCTCACACTCTATACGAGTGAATTCCTTGTCATATTTCATAAGAGAAAAAATCGTTCATTCATCATGCAATGGAAACCTTTCGAATGAAGCCTATTTTAAGATGACTAATTATTTTTCCATTGGGACATTATTTTCAGGACAATATTCCCCTATTTATTAATGTTTTGCATTCATTCATTCATTCATTTTTGTTTTTTTTATTGTAAAATGTTTATACATTCTGTGTTAGTAATGCAAACCACCATTGAGAATAATAATATACATTTTGGGGGTGAAATATACTTGATTATGTATGTTTTGGATCAAATTAAAACAAACACTTATCAAAATGAAGCCTATTAAGACCATTCATTTTTGCATAGTGGCATTATTTCATTTTCAGCTTCCCTCAAATTACATTTGCTTAAAATAATTGTTTTATTGTTTACATTTAAAAAATGCACGTAAAGTATAAATTCATAATAGTGTTGTTGTACTTACAGTACAGACATTTTAGTATTCTTTGTAATAAGGAAATATTTCTTTATGACAAGTAATACATGACCATTGAGCATAATAGTATAATATAAAGTTTTACATTTATTATTTATTTATTTAATGTTAGTGACTGAGAATGACCCATGAGAATAATAATATAACGTTGTCACTTTTATTTATTTATTGTTCGTGCGTGGGAATGACCATTAAGAATAATAATAATATGAATTATACTTAAATATCGTTTAAAAAAAACATGCAAAATGAAATTTTTTTTTTGTAGCTTTCTTTAATTTTATGAACCCAATGTTATTTGGCGTATCATTAATTTATTGTTAGTTTTTCATCTCTAATATCTTTGTCTGCTCACAACACAACTGGTCAGATACTTTGTTCCTGTTGGAAGTTCTTAGGAGCGCTGATAATGTTTCAAAGAGTCTTTGTTGGCTGTATTTGCATATATTACTCTGACGCGATCAAAAGCCTGCCGTGTGTCGCCGGGCGATATTTGCTTCACCGTAGGGGCTTACAGTATCCGTTTCTGAAGATATTAATTGGGTTGTTTTTGTGCGAAGCAGGTGGTGCTTAATTTGAGCAAAATCCTGTGCTTAGTGGATTTAAGGATAAATGAGCTTGTACGTGGGAGAGTGATATTTGTATTCAGATTGCTGTTTTAAGCGTCTCTGAGCGGTCATTACTACAGATCCAGTCACTCAAGGTCATCCATGATTTATTTTATCCTTTATTAGGCCTGTATGAAAGCCGTTACCTTCACAAGTTCAAATGAAAGGCCTTGTATGCAGGCTCTTTGTTTTGGCTCTTGCCTTCAATTGATGTTTAATTGCTTATTTTTATTAATTTAATCTGACCGACATGTATTCATTTGATCAAGTCGTGGCTTTGTATTCGAATGCATTCAAACGCGCCGCTATAATGCATCGCGACCAACACATGCGAGTCAGAATAACAGTAAAAGGGTGTATTTGCATGCGGCTGTAGTTCAATACAACAACAAATACAAATTAAGCTCGGATGAGCTTTATTAGTCATATACACAATTATACAGAGTATAATGAGCAGTGAAATGTGTTCTCTGCATTTACCCATCCAGTACACACTTGGAGCAGTGGGCAACTGTGCAGCGCCCGGGGCAGTGTATTTGCCAGAGCGGGATTCGAACCCACAACCTTGGGTTACCTCGGGTTTCAAGCCCAACGCTCTATCCATTAGGCCAACGACTGCCCATAGAAGCAGATGGCTGAGCCCCCGCTGTTTGTTTGCGCTCCTCTGTCTGTTTGTGTGTTTGTTTTGTTCTTGAACGAGGGCTAAATCAGATTATATATAAACGCTTGGCTTTTTTGGTGATCTTTCCCAGGCCCGTCGTTCAAGCCCAGCTGCAGCAAAGGCCAGAAATATCTGGAGTTCATTCCCATCAACCTGCACACACAGAGAATGCGTGTGACGTGTCCAAGAAGAACAGGTGCGTCTCATGCCTCCTTATTCCCTCTGTTTACATTCTCCAGCTGGATTTAGAATCGAACACTAGCGTATAATACATTCTGTGCAACTGGCATATACATAAATAATAAATAAAACAACGTGACTTATTACATAATACATATTTTAAACAGTAGCATCATGAAAATTTGTTTCAGAATAATCTAATTTAATTATCTTAGAAATAAAATTATAAATAAATGTATTTCATAATAATGCAAGTTGTCTGTATAAAAAAAAAAAAACATTTGTTTATAAAACATTTTTATTTATTTCTGGAATGTAAAATCAGGTTGAGAGCATTGCATTGTGGGATATAATATGTAGTGTTGTATACTGCACAGAATGGTAAATGCATCTACAATGCAAAGTAGTCATAGTTAAAATAATATGATATTAATGTATTAATTATTTATTTTTTGTTTAAATCGTAAAGTATTTACATAGTACAACCCGAATTCCGTAAATGTTGGGATTTTTTTTTTTTTTTTATAAAATGAAAACTAAAAGACTTTCAAATCACATGAGCCAATATTTTATTCACAATTTATTCTCCAATCTGTGAAAGAGTGTGTAAAAAATCAAATTGCAAATGCTTTGCAAATCTCATCATCTACATTGCATGACATCATCAAAAGATTCAGAGAAACTGGAGAAATCTTTGTGCGTAAGGGACAAGGCCGAAGACCTTTGTTAAATGCTTTTTGTCAGGGGCTGGATCCTGCACTGGGGCCCTCAGATGAAACCGCATCACTCATCCGTATGATTCTGTCATTGACATTACTAAATTGGCCTAGGAATACTTCCAGAAACCTTGCATGATGCCAAATACAGCTCTATCATGCAAAAAGGAAGCCATGTGTGAACATGGTCCAGAACCACTGTCGTGTCCTGTGGGCCAAGGCTCATTTAAAATGGATTGTTTCAAAGTGAAAAAGTGTTCTATGGTCAGACGAGACCAAAGGAGGCCCCTCTGGACAGACACGGGGAGGCCTCCAGGGCGGATCAGGGGACTCCGGAGCCATGGTGGTGCAGGGAGCTCCAGAGGCCATTGGTGGATTGCCCTCTCGGGGCATGACGAGGGTACAACAGCAGTTACCCCCCAAAGGGTAACTGAAGTGAGCCGCAGCTGGCGGGCTTGACATCAGAGCGGCTGGCGGGGCTTTAGGGAGCGACGTGATGGTCGTGGATGAATAGCACAACAACGGGCCTCAGGATCTCGTCACAGTATCTCTGTGCATTCAAAATGCCATCAATGTCCATTACATACTGCCTGCCCATACCATAAACTCCATAAAATCTGCCCTGTACAGTGAAAACCGGGATTCATCTGTGAAGAGAACATCTCTCCAAAGTGCCAGACGCCATCGAATGTGAGCATTTGCCCACTCGAGTCGGTTACGACGACGAACTGCAGTCAGGTCGAGACCCCGATGAAGACGACGAGCATGCAGATGAGCTTCCCTGAAACGGTTTCTGACAGTTTGTGCAGAAATTATTTGGTTATGCAAACCGATTTTTGCAGTCCGGGTGGCTGGTCTCAGACGATCTTGGAGGTGAAGATGCTGGATGTGGAGGTCCTAGGCTGGTGTGGTTAGACATATGTCTGCAGTTGTGAGGCCGGTTGGATGTACTACCAAATTCTCTGAAACGCCTTTGGAGATGGCTTATGGTAGAGAAATGAAAATTCAATTCACATGCAACAGATCTGGTGGACATTCCTGCAGTCAGCATGCCAATTGCACGCTCCCTCAAAACTTGCGACATTTGTGGCATTGTGCTGTGTGATAAAACATTGCACATTTTAGAGTGGTCTTTTATTGTGGCCAGCCTAAGGCACACCTGTGTAATAATCATGCTGTCTAATCAGCATCTTGATATGCCACACCTGTGAGGTGGATGGATTATCTCGGCAAAGGAGAAGTGCTCACTAACACAGATTTAGACAGATTTGTGAACAATATTTGAGAGAAATAGGCCTTTTGTGTACATAGAAAGAGTCTTAGATCTTTGAGTTCAGCTCATGAAGAATATGCATTTATAATTTTGTTCAGTATATATTGTGTTTTTGCCATTTTGCATTTGTATATTGTTCTTTTGATGTCTGTCCTGTCCTGTCACTGTCTTTCTGTTGCACTGTGGAGCTCCTGTCATTATAACACTTTCCTCGTATGTGTAAACATACCTGGCCAATAAAGCTCATACTGATTCTGTTTACACATACTGTATACTGCAGTACTAGTTAAAGTAATTCTGCACAGCACACACCCTCTCTGTGTAGCATGTGTCTGGGTGTTTATTTTGGTGTGGTGAGCAGAGCATGGTGGTCTCACCAATCAGTACAGCACACTATTAGCCGAGTGTGTTTGGCCCAGCCGCCCTCTGATGCTCCGTTTCACACATGCGTCCCGGTGGCAGGTGTGCTGTAGTCAGTGAGGGGTCAGCAGGGAGATGTTGACAGGTACAGACATGCACTGAGACGACTAAATGAGGATATGACAGTGCAGCAGGACACTCACTCCTGATTGGACAAGATGCATGTCACAATAACAGGATTCACAGCAACTGGGAAAAACGTCAACTATGAGGATGGAGGGATGTTTCCAAAATCTGTTTCAAATATCACTTTTAATTTATATTTGCCATCACTTTTATATATATTATGTTCAAAAGCTTGGGGTCAGTAAGATTTTTTTTTATTTAATTGAAAAATATCCTTCAGAAAATTTTTTTTAATTATGTAAAAGCTTTTACTGTCAACTTATATTTTTTTGTATGTTTTTATTTTTATAACTTTTTTGGATTCTGTAACGAGCACATAATTCAAAAGAACAGCATTTAATTGAAATATAATTTCTTTGTAATCATGTAAAAACTTATATATATATATATATATATATATATATATATATTATATATATATAACTATTAGTGCACACACATGCATGTATATATTTCAGAAAAAAATGATGTTTGTAATATTAAATATATTTGTAGATAATATAAATGATATGAATATAAATAAATACACGTAAATATTTGTAAAATATATACTGTATATCGTTTATATATACATAATAAATAAAAACAGTACACATACATAAATTATGCAAACAAAAACTTTTTTCGGATGCGATTAATGATTTGACAGCACTATAATATATATATATAATATTAAATTAGAACAGAACCCAAACTTTTGAACGATAGTGTAGATAAATTAGTAATATATAATAGAATATTTGATATACATAATTTATTTTGTGGAATTTTAAAGGAAAAAAAATGATTGCTAATGCTAAAATAATTATATTCATGTACAGAAAGAATTATTCCTCATGATAGAGAGTCTGGTACAGAACAGCTGAATGACAGAATGAGAGTTTAAAAGCCAGACGTCATCTCTGAGTTCATGTTGTTAATGGCACTCCGTCTTTAAGGACGCTGCGTAAACACAATTTCCTAGAAGACGCTTTTGTTTATAGCCTCAGACAGAAGTCTTGAGGTGACAGTAGTGGACAGCACTCTACAGACTGCATTTGCTTGTTACTTGCCACAGATGTTTTTCTTTTCTTTTTTGCCTGGCGGTGACAAGCCACTTAGAGCTGCTCTTAAGTCCCATAACATGTCAAATATTTGAGATGTTGTTGTTTTTTAATATGGAAGTGTTTTCTAATCTTTCTAAACCTAATCACACATTCAGATGTCAAATCCTGTCTTTCGTTTCTCATTGAATATCTTACACTCTTAAAAATAAAGCTTATTTGTTCGGCATTGATGGTTCCATAAATAACCTTCAACATTTCCATTCCACAAAAGGCTCTTGATGGTGGAAAGAGGGTCTTTAGATGATTAAAATGTTCTTCACATTAAGAAAATAATGGTTCTTTTAAAGGATTAGTTGACTGCCAGAATAAAAACTTCCTGATCATTTACTCACCCCCATGTCAATCAATCTTTTTTTATGTTGTGACCAAACATAAACTTCCCATTGACTTCCATGTGCTTTTGTCCATACAATAGAAGTCAATGGGAACCGAAACTGTTTGATCACCAACATTCTCCAAATCTTCTTCTTTAATGTTGGCACAAGTCATACAGACTTGAAATGACATGAGTACACGATGACATCATTTTCATTTTTGGGTGGACTATCGCTTTAATAGGCCTAATTGTTCATATATTTTTCGTACAGTATAAAATTTAAATCGCACTAAATTACCTTGTTAAATTGACAGCCCTACTTAAAACATGTATTATCCTCTGCAAACAAATCATCTCTGCCACAGAGAGACACAGGTGCCTGAGCCCCTAAAATCAGAGCCTCCATTTATAGAGACTGCAGAAACCTGCACAAATCACCTCGAAATTGGGCCATGCGTGACGGATGATCCTGACCCGTATATATGCCACTGTATTCATCGTGTGGGTGCACTGTTGTAAAACAGCCAATTAGATGCTCCAGAAGCGGCCGGGGAGGGTGGGATGGAAGTCGTCACACGAGAACCTCGTCATCATTAGCAGAGGAACGAAGTGGCCAGAGCAGTGTTCGGGGTCGGCGCATTTGAAGGGGCCCGGATCATTATTTGCCATTTAATGTGCTGTGCTCACTTCCCATTGAGACAATTAGCTGACCTTGCATACTGTATATCTAACATAGATACTGCAGATGCAGCATGGCCTCCACCTGAAGGCATTTCCCGTTGCTCTTCTCCATAGGCAGCTTTGGGAATCGAGGTGAAATCATGAAAATGAGCCCCAATTGGTGTAAAATAGAGCCACTGCAAATATCACGTGTAAATCGCTTTGTCGCCACTTTCTTTCTGTGTGTATTGGGGGATAAATGTCAGGAGGTTGTGATATTTATTAATATTCTCCACCGCAGCATGTTAAGGCTCTAAGCGACCGTTTATACTGCCTATAGGACACATCGGCCCTCAATACTAAAGATTTCTAAGCCTTGAATTGAAGCAACCAGATCTACATGAATCTCATAAAGTCGACATGTTCGTTTGTTTGATGATTTGTTTTGACAGAAAACACCATTTGAAGGGTTACAACAAACACAAATGTAATAGGTTATACAAATATACAAGAAGGAATATGCAGTTATTGTCACATTTATATAGTTACTACTTTATGAAGTGACCGGTTTCTCCCTCATATCTAGCATAAGGCTAAATATAAATATAAGATATGTCTGTCTGTCTGTCTGTCTGTCTGTCTGTCTGTCTGTTGTTTGTCTCTGTCTGTCTGTCTGTCTGTTTGTTTGTCTGTCTGTCTGTCTGTCTGTCTGTCTGTCTCTCTGTCTCTCTGTCTGTCTGTCTGTCTGTCTATCTGTCTGTCTATGTCTGTCTGTCTGTCTTTGTCTGTCTTTGTCTGTCTGTCTGTCTGTCTGTCTGTCTGTCTGTCTGTCTGTCTGTCTGTCTATCTGTCTGTCTCTCTGTCTCTCTGTCTGTCTGTCTGTCTATCTGTCTGTCTGTCTGTCTGTCTGTCTGTCTGTCTGTCTGTCTATCTGTCTGTCTCTCTGTCTCTCTGTCTGTCTGTCTGTCTATCTGTCTGTCTGTCTCTCTGTCTGTCTGTCTGTCTGTCTGTCTGTCTGTCTGTCTGTCTGTCTCTCTGTCTGTCTGTCTGTCTCTCTGTCTCTCTCTCTCTGTCTGTCTATCTGTTTCTCTGTCTGTCTGTCTATGTCTGTCTGTCTGTCTGTCTCTCTGTCTCTCTGTCTCTCTGTCTCTCTGTCTGTCTGTCTGTCTGTCTGTCTCTCTGTCTCTCTGTCTCTCTGTCTCTCTGTCTGTCTGTCTGTCTGTCTCTCTGTCTCTCTGTCTGTCTGTCTGTCTGTCTGTCTGTCTGTCTGTCTGTCTGTCTGTCTGTCTGTCTGTCTGTCTGTCTGTCTGTCTGTCTGTCTGTCTGTCTCTCTGTCTCTCTGTCTCTCTGTCTCTCTGTCTGTCTGTCTGTCTGGACTCACTGCAGCTACTACAACCACTTTGTTTTTGCAAATATCAAATGTGAATTGATTTCTTTGGATTTTTGTCATTTTTTTATTTATAAATGTAATTATTATTTATATCTTGTGCTGTGTTTGACTTTTTTTCTTGTATTTGTATTTTAGTTACAAATAAAACCATACACATGATATTTGTATGTTAATTTGTCAGTACTGGTTATTATTGTTATAAAATAACTAACACATTTTTGTGTTTTTAATGTAAATTCTGTAAATACCATGTGATAACTAGAAAATTGTCTTTTAAATGCAAAGTTTAGGCGTATTCTGTTGTCTAGTTCATGGTTTCCCTGTCATTTCATTATCGCTGTAGATGTTCAGCAGTACACATGCTCTGTTGCTCAGGTACTTGAAACACATTGCGTATGTTTACATATGTCATGTCGTTGCACACTGAATCCTGTTTAATAGACGTATCACGGTTCCTCAGAGAGCTGCAGGTGGAACAGGCTGTTCGGATGTATTCACAAAACAACAGGAAGCACATAAAACAAGACGCAAACCGTGTGCTGTGGGCTTGTTTGTGATTTGTGAGGCCTGTTGAAGAATGTTTGCCGATGTTTCCTCCACAGATTCCTTCTATGATGTGGTCACAGTAGGAGCTCCGGCAGCCCATTCGCAAGGCTTCAAGAACGGAGGCTTGCAGAAACTGCTCAACAAATACGAATCCGAGAAGAAGAGGTCAGTCTCCACATGTTCACACGTGTCTCTTCTGATTGCTTTGCTCTGGTGATGGAGAATGATTTTCTGACAGCTGTATATGAAACCGTGAACACCTCTGTTTGTGCATCAGACACTCACCAGCATCCTTCTGTACAGATAGATACTAGAGAAGTTAGCAAAATATGCCATTTCTGTCTTGTGCATGGATACGATTTTATGCCAGATTAATTTGTCAACATGACACCACCGAGGAGTTTTTTTCATTTAATGAGATATTATAAATTCATTCAATCCATGTTTCGAAGAACATTATTTTGAGACCACAGGCTATGAAAACAACATAAATGTGGTACATTTTGAGGACGGCGGGTCTCAATATCTTGCACCGAGGCAAATGAACATATAAATGGATTATTTTGCTGGAGAGAAATACGCCGCGTGAGCTGTAGCACGTTTAGAGGTATTTCTAGGGAATTGTACGAAGGTTGCATCATTCGGAAGCTGAACTCTAATCCACACGCACATTTTTATCTTTCTGAAGTTAATGTTGTCAATGTTTTTGCTTTAGGCCTAATTATTTCCCCTCATTAAGACTCTTTAAATTGATCAATTTGTTAATCCAGTCAAATCCAGCTGGTTTCGCTGAACGATGGAGGATTTCTTTTATTTCACGACGACTCATGCTTTGATTCCAGTTGAAAAGCGAGCGGGAACCGTGAACCCGACAGAGCTGTGATGTTCTGCCACGTCGATGCTGAATGAAGTCTGGATTTACAGTTTATCCGGGATTTCGTGTTCATACACACACTATCGAAGTAGAGAAAACTTATGGCCGTATCGTACACAATTACTAACTTTCAGGATATAAGAACCACATTCTAGAGGGTATGGTATATTTTTTTAATTTTTCTGTTCCTCGAATCTGATTGGCTGAGAGCCTTTTCCAGCAGTGCAATATTCTGACAACAGCACCCTAACCATTCCACCATTTGTATCACTCCGCTTGTCATCAGCTGTATCAAAAAAAATTTACTCGCCCTTAAATTGCTGTTTTTTAGCTTGTTGCTATGTTGTTGCTAGGCTGTTGCAGGATAGCAGAAAATGTTTTGGGTGTTTGCATGTGTGCGTTATACATGTTGCAATGCGGATTCTAAGGGCGTGGGTGGTTGCTAGGGTGATTGCTAGGTGCTTAAGACGTTCTGAGTGGTTTTCAGTGTGTTGCTATGCGATCATGCAGTAATGTGTTGCTATGTAACTTTTTCTGAGTGGTTGCTAGGGTGTTGTTAGGGCATACTGGGTGTTGCTAGGGGGTTGTAAATGTGTTCTGGGTGTTTGTGTGCGTTACTGTGCAGTTGCTAGGGTGTGGTAATTGTTTGTTAACATGTTGCTGTGTGGATTCTGAAGTGTTTATTTAAAACATTTGATTTTGTGATGATTATAAATATACATTAATATTTATAATTAATGAATATTTAATCATTTAGAAACAGTTTATTTTCTGATTGTTGTTATTTTATAATGATTTATTTACATTTTTATGATTTAATTAATTCATGGATCTAAGGTGTGGTTGCTGAGGTGATCTAGGTGGTTGATTGGTGTCGTGTGTGTGTGTGTGTGTGTGTGTGTGTGTGTGTGTGTGTGTGTGTGTGTGTGTGTGTGTGTGTGTGTGTGTGTGTGTGTGTGTGTGTGTGTGTGTGTTAGTGTGTGTGTGCGTGCGTGCGTGCGTGCGTGCATGTTGCTGTGCAGTTGCTAGGATGTTCTAGGTGGTTGCTACAGTACCTTCATCTAGTTCATTTACTATTTTTTGCCTTTTTAGCAGCAATCTTGCTTAAAATATATCATAATTTGGGCTAAAACCACTTTGCAAGTCTGAATGTGCAATGATTGTACTGTCTTGAAGAGTGATAAGTGTTCACTTTCAGCCACAAGTTTAGCTCCAGATTGCTGGTGGAATATACAGTAACAGTGGTCCTGTTGTTTCTCTCTCTAGAGTCCGTAATGACTTTAATAACTTCAGAGTCTCACATTTTCCCAGTTGGACCCTATTGGCACGACTCTGGAGTCTCTCCTGACATGTTTGTTGTGACGTCTCTTTCTGCCTCAGTCGTCCATCTCGCACTCCTCCTCCATCTTCTGTTCGGTTTGTCCTCTCAGAGATGTTTAATTAGAAGGCCTGGCAGTCATTAAAGCACTTTGTCTGTCCTTGCTGTCACACCAAACATTTCAACTACGAGTGTTTTCTATTCTCAGCCGTCTGAAGAAGAAGGAAAAGCATGTCATCTCAGCCCACTTGTGATTTCCATCAATAAAGAGCGTTACAAGTTTCTCTTATTCGGTTCTGTTTTTGTATTTTGTGAATGATCACAGCTGGCTTTTGTGGATGAAGTCGGGTCTTAGGGGTGATTTTGTCTACGCGAAACCGGTCGTGTGAATTCATCCGTTTTTTTTTTGTCATTTGAGATGTTCTTCTCTCAACCTCTCTGAGAACAGACTCATTAAAAACCAAGCAAAGTCCAATTATTTTCTTTACAGTGCCCGAGTTTGTATGTTACTGAGCTAAACCGACAGAGGAATACTAGTACAAAGACATTGAACATCTTTTCAAAAAGTTTCCAGCCTCCAATGGTGGGAAGATTTATCAGCGCCACTAATACGAGGCAAGGACATTTGCTGATTCTACCGGAGAGAAATCAATTTCTGAAAAAACGTTCACGCTGCACATTAATCCAGCCTGATATGGACCTCATTTTGTTTCCTTTTTGACTTGGCTAATGTTTTACTTCATGCACAGATTTGCCTTTTTATGCCTCACTGTCTAGCGAGTCCTTTTTTATAGTCCTTTTTTAAAAAGATAATTCTATTAAATCAGTGCTGTATTAAATTTGCATATAAAGTTAAAGATGCTTGTAGAAGAGGACATTTAAAATGGTTATCATTTTTACTCTTCCTTATGTCATGACTTTTTCATCTGTGGTTCACAATTGGAGGTGTTTTGAAGATTGCACTAGCTGAACTTTTACTTGCAATTACAATGAATGAGGATAAATGAAGACTTTTATGCTTCAAAGTCCACCAAATCACTAAAGAATTCAGTAAAGTATTTATACTGATGTGTGCACCGAGGTCCAAGTGTCGTAGGTTTTTGTGAGAAACCACTAAAATCTTGATCCAGAACAGTCCAATTCGTGTGTGAATCATTACAACTGTTTTTTTGAACTGAATCATTTGATTCATCTGAAAAATCTGATTCGAAAGAATGAATCGTTCACAATTCAGCTAAGCAGAGCTGTGACAGACAAATAGGTGAATGTCTCTTAAATTTGGTTTGTTTCTCACACAAAGTTACTTCAAGAGGTTTGGAATATAGTGTACAAGTCTTCTAAACTACTTTCAAGGGATTTTATGTTGCTTTTAAGTCTATTTTAAGGCTTAAAAGCTCCAGTTCTCATTCATTGTAGTTGCATGGAAAAAAGCAACCAAATGCATTCTTCAAAATGTCTCCTTTAGTGTTCCACTAAAGAAAAAGTTTTGGAAAGACACAAATGTGAATAAATGAAGACAAAGTGTAGATTTTAAGGTGAACTATGCTTCCATTCTTGGTTGTTTTGTATCTCTTCACACATAAAAGGAGCATTCACACAACATGCGACAGTGAATGAACAGTGCAGCAGATCTTGTGTGTGAATGATAGCAAGAAACTCTTTGTGTAGTTTAACACACAGTGAGAGATGACCTCTTGAGCACACTCATAATCATACACACATCCAGCCAGACCTTCCTGGAAAGCAAGCTTTTAGCATTTTCTTTGATTAGAAGACAAATAATAGGACAGACGTTATTCTTGGCCATTATTAATGAATCACAGGAAAAGGGTGCTGGGGAAAAAGGACGCTGAGAGTGAAATGAAAGAGCCATCTGTCTTTTCTTCTGCCTGAAGAGCGAGGCAGGAAAGCCAGCCGGGGAGCGATCGGACCGATCCATCAGGTCAGGGGTGGACGCTCGGCCCGATGTAATATGTGGCTACAATGGCTTTGATTGGCTCGCTGTGTGAGAGCCAATCAATATCCATTTCTCCGGTTCCCTGAGGCCGCCTCCAAGCCCAAGCTGTTATTTCTCTTTCACTTCCACGACAGTTCCCGAGCATCTTATTTGCCTTTAATTTGAGCGTGTCGGCATGACTGGAATGTTCTGTCGCTCAGCAGTCGATTCGCTCGCTGCACAGAGATAACGTCTCCTTCCAGGGGGGGTGAATGGGTGCATTTGAGTGTGTGTACTTTGACGTTCTCAGAACTTTGGCTAGCGTTCTGGCAAGGTTCTCTCAAAGTCATGAACAAACTTTGTTCCAGCTTAGATTATAGAATGTTCATTCAAAGTTTTCAAATCTTGCTAATGTTCTTAAAATGTTCACAGAAGAACATAATTTGTACAATCATTAAACTTTTTTTCATGAATTCATGGAACGTTATTTATATATTCATAGAACGTTGATGGATTGTTATTGATATATTCCTGAAACATCAACGGAACATTATTTATATATTTGTGGAACATCCATGGAATGTTATTAATAAATGTATGGAACATCGATGGAATGTTATTGATATATTTGTGGAACATCGATGGAACATTATTGATGTATTTGTGGAACATCGATGGAACATTATTGATGTATTTGTGGAACATCGATGGAACATTATTGATGTATTTGTGGAACATCGATGGAAAGTTATTGATATATTTGTGGAACATCGATGGAACATTATTGATGTATTTGTGGAACATCGATGGAATTTTATTGATATATTTGTGGAACATCAATGGAACGTTATTGATACATTTATGGAACATTGATGTTATGTTATTGATATATTCATGGAACATCGATGGAACATTATTGTTGTGGATTGATAACATCATGGAAAAATGATTCGTGGAACATTATTATATGTATGTGGAAACGATGGAATCATTTATTAATTGATATTGGTGATAATGTTATTATATATTCTTGGAACATTCTTCTGAAACTTTATATTTGGATGTTCGTTTTCTAAATATTGCTACTTGTTTCAGAATATTCTGTAATATTTCCACAATGGAATGCTTCCTTCATGTTTGTATAACCAAGAAAAAAAGGTTTTAAAACTTTGTTTGATTGAATGCTCAGAAATAATATTTTCTTAGCTTAATGGACACATTAGCAAAAAGTTAATTTTTGTTTGCTAGATGAGTGTTATAACGTATGAATGTAACGTATAGCTTTCTCCATATTACAAGCTGGGTTCCTGATAAACTAGCACTAACAAAAGTAGTACAAGCCACTGAATATAATCATTTTCAAATGTAATAAATGACTTGCACCTCAGATGAAACACCATAAATGCATCATTGCTTTCGGAGGTGAATGCTGCTGTTTGGGAACGCAGTCAGTTCCTGGAGGCAATTATACAGAAATACTTTGACGACAGACTTTGCTCTGTCATTTCAGAATGACCATAACAACATTTCAGATGCTGTGCAATGAGATCAGTCCTCTGGTTAGTCAGCTTATGCCATCCCATAGCGCAAATCACATGACTTTTTTATCCGATAAATGCATTTCCATCTCCTGTTATTCACATCAACCCCTCTTTTCATCAAAATGCACCTCAAGTGAGCATAACAACTTTTTAGCGAATTAAGATATTTTCTGTTTTTTAATTTGGGCTTTCCATCCCTCGTTTCTGATGCGATACTTCAGAATTCCCATAAAAACAGCATGATGTAAATATAGCTACAGACTCCCAGCAGCGGTGTGTAATGGCTGGCCTGGTGTTAACACACACATCTCTCTCTCTGCCTTTCTATTTGTATGTTTAATTAGAGATTCACCAGAGACGGGGGCCTGATTGAACTGAAGGGCTTGGCGTTTCCTTTCCTCTCATTAGCATCATTTTTATTTCCATTGATCACTTGTGAACATCTAGACACACATGTACAGATCTTCCTGTGTGTATGGAGGATGTGGCTAATGGTAGTGCTCCTTTGAAATATTCCCGTGCTGTGTTTGATGCTGCGGTGTAGATTATTTTAGGCTAGTTATGCACCCTTTTGAAGAACACACTGTTACTGTAATTGCTAATAGACTCAGGAGTAGACATTATATTTAAATATACTTTGACTCTGTTGCTGCCCAAGCTATTAGAACTACATTATTATGCTATTATTACAAAAGCAATAAGGTTATCAATTTGTTAAATTAAATGTATTTGTCATTTACATTTGCTAATAAAATTTAACAAAACCATATTTTATTTACATACATAAGAACAATAAACAAATAAATATATACTGTTGTTTTTAACAATCATATAAAATATGAAAAAAATATCACATGCAACACTAACTTAAAAAAATAATTATTCAAATCTATTTATATTTTAATATAATATTTATATTTTTATAATAATTTATATACAAATATGTTATTTATTTTATAATCAAATGATATTATATTTAATTATGTAATACATATTTTAACACTTGTTTTAAAAGTATTTTAACAATGTACATAAAATAATATCTTATTATATAAACAACAGTCAAAAACAGCACTAAACAGAAGTATATTAAATAAATAATTACAAATATTTTTAATATACATTTTTCATTTTTATATATATATATAATCATTTATTTGTATTACATTCTGAATTATATATATATATATATTTATAGTAAAACATTTGCAATTATTTAATTAATATACTTCTGTTTAATGCTGTTTTTTTTTTATTAGACAGTATTTTTTTTATATAATATTTTTTGTATAACTGACTGGTGATTCGTTCTTTTGAACTGGTTAATTGAAATGAAGCCGTTGAACAAACTGGCTTGCTCAAATGAATCTGATCACTATGCTAATGCTATCTGAGTATTGTCTCTGCCTCAGGTTCAGTGTGCCGTCTTCTGGAGAGTCTGTAGAGACAGTCAGTTATAAACCTCCGCAGGTTGTGTCTGGTGTTTGAGATTGGGATGATGAATGAGTCAGGTGCTTTTCTCTACCGCTAGTCATCCCGGCACAAATGCTGTTTTCTTGAAGCCGGGTTGGTAAAGAAGCTCTTCAGTCGAGATCAGCTCTGGCTCTCCTGAGGCGCTCGGCTGACGAGTCTTTAGCGTGGCGCGGGTCTCAGGTGGCATTATGGGCATGTGATTCCTGTCAGTCACAGTCTAATAAACTCCACACCTTTCTGTCTTTGCTTTGCTTGATTTAGGACACTGCTGGTAATGGTTTGTTTCATCAGAGATGACCTGCGGCCACACATCGCGTTACTACAACTACTCAATTGAACGTATTGCAGAAAAGTATGCAAGTTACTAACTAAAATGGCTCAAAACAATGAGCATCTCAATCATTTAGTAGTTGTTTTTATTGTATATTTATGCATTTTGAATATTTGAACATTTATTATGCCACCAAAAAGTTAAAATGACACATAATTCAAATTAATCAGTGAATCTATTTTTAAAAACGATATACAGATGGACTGTAAAATTAAATCATACAGTATTTATGCCATTTTATATAATTATATAATATATATATATCTAATTATTTAATTAATAGACTGCTGTATAGTGCTGGATTTATTTAAAAATGTTTGTGGCTCTGTTGTTTATGTAAGATACTAGATAGTATTTTAAAAAATATATAAAACATTTTTTTTTTTGTGTGTGTGTGTGTGTGTGAACCAGTGTGTGAAATTAACTTACTGTGAATCAATTTGATTAAAACAAATTGTGAATTCAAATGTGTGAACACTGTGTGTGACTCTCTCTGAATGAATCAATGTGTGATTAAAACAAATTGAACCTGATCAAATTGAAACTGTGAACTCTTACTGAATGAATCAATTTGATTAAAACAAATTGAATAGAATTCAAATGTGTGAACACTGTCTGATGACTCTCTCTGAATGAATCAATTTGCTAAAAACAAATAAAAACACTAATTTGAGTGATGACTCAAACTAATCGACAAAACCTTTTTTTTAAACCAATTAACAGAATTGATCTATTTAAACAAATTAGTTTGATTTAATCAGCCTGGCTTTAATTGTAAGCACTATTCCAAGATAACTCAAATTAACTGGTGAATCTGTTTTGGCCTCGGTCTTTTAGAAATGAGCAAATTGATTCTCTAAAACACACTGTTTGTGAATACAACTAATTAACAGATTCATTAAATGAATCAGCAGGTTACATTGATCAAAGTGGTTCGGTCTGTACCAGTGATTCTCTGTAATAAATCAGATCATAAAAACACAAGTGTGTGTCAGGCTATACACAGATACATGTTGGATAAATGAGAATGTAGTTATGTTAGTGAGTTGCTCGTCTATACTGACACGAAGCTGGACTTTTTAACCCGGTCTCTGCTGTGTTTTGTCATTGTAGACCTGCTAAACGAGTCCAGCGGCTAGAGTTATTGATGTCCTCTCATATTTTCCTCTGTGTTTTGGTGTGCATCTCCTCTCTTTACGCAAGGCCCTTTATTTGCTCGGAGCCGCGGCGGTTAGCTGTCCTCCCGGGAGCCAATTATGTGAAGCGATGAGTCTGGTCTCTGTGAGTCTCGGATCAGGACGCTAACACTGTCTCTAATGTCCAGCATCACAAACAAATCGTACAGACCCCAGCGGCTCGTCATCGTGCGTTTGCTCCGTCCTCTTAGCTGTTCGGTGTGGATGCTGCGTCTACAGAAATCTCAACACTGCCATTTCTAACATTCAAGCTCTTATCAATCAACTCTACACATTTATATTGGAGACAAAACGGGAATTGTTGCAACTTTAGCTGCTGTATATGAGTGAGTTTAATACATGCACCAGGTCTCTCGTTTATGAGTAAATGATGGAGAAGTATTGAAATAATGACTTTTTGAATGGCAAATTTGTCATAAATGAAATCCAGACGGGAGTAATAAGAGTAACGTCATTGGCACTCTTTGTATGGCTGAATTATCATAAAAGCACAATAAGTGTGATTATAATTGAAACGGGGCCTGTGAGTGTGAGCTAGTTAAGAACGGCTGTGCAGATTTATGCTTATAATGTCAAATTAGCCAATTTAGTGTTAATCGTGTTAAATGTAATGCTGCTAAACGTGTTTAATTAATCTGATTTGTTGTAAATACAAAAAAAATCAACCTGCTGTAATAAACCCATGATTTCAGTATTAAATTCAGCCTCAAACGACTGCATGCTGTATCTCTGAAGTGTTTGTAGCACATTTTATATTTATATATATTATTATTATTTGATATTTTAATAAATATATATAATAGTGCTTAACATTTACAAGTATGCATCAGTCGTCAGTGTAAATAAAAAAAATGAAGTAAAAACATGTCAAATGTTTTACATTTTAAATAAATCTAAAATATTATCATCGTATAATTATAAGTGATGAAATATAGGTGTAATTTATTTTAATATTTTATAAATATGTAAACAATATATATATATATTTTTAAATAATATGTAACAAATTATATAATGCATATAAATATAAAATATGTATAATTGTGTAATTAAAAATGATGAAATAAGTGTAATTTTACAAATGTATTTTAATAATTGCGATAATTTTTTATAAATGTAGATAAATTAATGAATATAAAAAAAAATTATAATTAGATCATATAAATAATAAATCTAAAATATTGGTATTGTATAATTAAGTGAAAGTTAAGATAATTTATCTAAATAATTTTGTTAATATTTATAATTTCATATTAATATTAATTTTAAAATATATTTACTAATAAGTATACATTCTAAAAAATATATTTGATAATTATTACATATAATTATATTATTGAAAATGAATAATATATAACAGTATTTAAATCGTATTTGATTTGCTTTAGATATATATTTTTTTAAATGTATTGAAATCATATTGGCACGAGACATTAGTAAAAGACATGTATTTGTCATATTAAGGCCTGGATTGATGTCTGGCATCAGTCACTTTGAGTCCAAATAGAGACAGACATCCACAGGTTCACAGAGAGGGTAACACTTCATGAAAAAAATACAAATGATGACTTTTTTAGGCACAAGTGGCCATCGGGGGGGAATGATCTCCTAAAAACAGTCATTTCTCCTGGCTGCCAGTGTCTGCCGTGATGTTCACGCAGGGACTGGAATTGGATCGGCTGGGTTTATTAGATATATTTTGTCACAGTGTATGTTCTGCACAGAGATGTAATCACAGCTGCTTGATGATGAGCAAGATGACGCTCTTCATCTCCCTGCTGTTATTAATTCCGTGTCTCTGTTTCTGTTGTTTCTCTGGCTGCTGTGTGACGTCTTCAGCTACAGCACGGCGTATCAGTGCATTTACTATCCTCCAGAACAGACGGCCAAGGCCCGTCAGATCCTGCGTGTGGTGTCCCAGCTGCAGCCGCACATCTCTGCGCTGGCCGACCAGCTGCTCCAGACGGCCCAGCGGAGCTCCAGCCAGCGTCTCCGAGACGTCCTCAAGAGCCTGGAGGAGAAGGTGAGACCTGCGAATGCATTCAGTTGACCAGAAGGGACAGGTTTCAAAAGATTTCCATTTCAAATAAATGCTCTTCTTTTGAACTTTATATTCTTCGAAGAAGCCTGGAGAAAATGCGACACGGTTTCCACTAAATGTGAAGTGTTGCAACTGCTTTCAACATTGATAATGGTATTTTAATTATGATACTATTTTACAGTATTGCTGTTTATACTAGTGCTGGGTATCGTGTTCAATAGGCACCGACCGAATTGCCTCGATACCATCAAGTAGAGAAAAACTTCTCGTCGTTCGGTACCAAATCTCAATCAATCTCATCAACAGATGGATCAGTGTTTGACATCCTCGAGAGAGATTCGAGAGTGTACGGAGCAGTCTGCACACACCTACTTTACACAACGGTTACACTCAGAGATGTAGCTCACGCGTGTGAATGTGTCCCAGCCCTCTTAGATGTAAGGCTATGTTTACACTGGTGTGTTTTTGGTTTAAAGTGGTGGTTGACTGTTTTTTTTTCTAGGCTTGATTGTGTTTTTGGGGTGCAATCTAACATCAAATCAAATCATCAAATCACTTTTTATTGTCACATCACCACAGCACAAGTACCTTGGTGAGTGAAATTCTTATGAGCGTGCTCCAGACAGTGCAGAAAAACAACAGACAATTTACATATGGACAGACAGTGCAAAAAAAAAAAAAAAAAAAAAGCAATTTACATATGGACAGACAGTGCAAAAAAGCAACAGCAATTTACATATGGACAGTACATATTTAAGACTGTACAGAAGACAATGGCAAAATACACATACATATACTCAGTACACTGTGTACTTAAAGACATACTCAATTTCAACGACACATTTACACCTATGGGCACATCTGCATTATTACAGTATCTATACATAATTGTCTACGCATAGTAATAATTGAGGGCAACAGATTATAAATTAACAGCAGATTGGTTGGTCTGCTGTTGGTCTGCTGTTAACATGTGTTCATGCTTAGTTTGTTTTTTAAATGCATTATTTTTCACATTATTTACTTTTATTCCACACCTCTCTGTCCCTTCTCTGATAAACACCCAATTATTTCCCGGTTTTATGAAGCCCCTCCCTCAGAAAATACGAGATGGGCTCTGATTGGTTGGCTGGTCCAGTGTGTTGTGATTCGTTAAACCGCCTCTAGTGCTCGTCTAAATGTCCCGCCCCCTCACCTCAGCGGCATGTGCTCCGATTGTATTGTAAACAATGGCGTCATCTATATTGCTTATCGAATGAGACGCAGAGGATATCAGTGAAGAGGATTGCGCTGAACCTGTGCAAGCACGGCTCTTAATGGTATTTTCTTTGTTGTTGCATAATGCTTTAAGATATGCGGTTTTATCCTAATTAAAGCCTTAATACAGTACGGCAACCGCACACTCGTCCATGTATAGCACTTCTCATAGTTATGTGACAATAAGTGTATTCAGCTGATGATCAGAGAGAGAGAGAGAGAGAGAAGAGAGAGAGAGAGAGATGCAGAGCAGGAGGACGTGAGGAACATGATTAAGAACTGCTGCTTTAAAACATGTGATTTTGAAACTTGTGAATCAGAATTGATTGGTTAGAAGACAGAATTGTGATTCATAAATGAATATATTTTTCCTCTTCTCTAAAGCAGCACAGCATGGCCTCGCCCCCTTCGTTACGTGTTCCTGGGGGCGGGGTTTATCTGAGTTTATGATGTTTCGGACCCGGGACGGGAGGGTAACTCGTTGTAGTCCCTTACCAGTCGTTTTTGTAGGCAATAAACTGCCAGAATTTTAAAAGACCGTTTGCATTGAACTTTCAGCGTCGTAACTTTGCAGATATTTTTTAAGCTCAAACAGCAACATTACACACTAACTAATGTTTAAAAAAGTGAAATCGCAATCAACCACCCCTTTAAAATGAAAACGATCCTCATCATCTTTCACATCATTCCACTGCGTTCCAAGCCAGCTTTCCGCTAAAAATAAACAAACAAACAAATAAATATATATATTAAAATTTTTTTTAATAATGATTTAAGGTAATAACTGGACATGAGGTGTAGGTGAGCAGTCATTATAGTATTACTATGACTCATCAAAAAAAAAAATCTTTATTCGAGAGGCAATTTTATCCAATGTCCTTGAATAACCGAGTCACTCTGGAATTGCATAAAGTTTTAAAGTAAAATTTTAATTTGAAAGAAAGTATTAATCTTCAAGACGGTGGTTTGGGAGCATAAATGTAAAATGAGGCAGAATGCAGCTGTGCAGTCTGTTAATAGTTCTGCAAATGTTCATGCTTTAAGGGCAAATATCTCTGCTAATGAAATATGCTACTGTCACACTCCATTGATCCACATGCACAAGCTGCTGCTGAATCACTGAGAGAAACCATGCTAGTTCACTAACATTGTGTCTGTACCAGACAACAGTACTGTGCTTGTACTGTGTCAGATGCTAATACCATGGTGCTTTAACATGCATTCACTGTACTGTATAATACTGTAGCCCATATGACTTAACAATACTATTACCATGGTACCATGACTAAAAACCATTCAAATACATGCTGAATCGGTACCGCAGTGAATGCACTGTTTCTGTAGACAACACCAGATTTCACATCAACAAACGCAGCGTGTGCAAGTCACTAACCGCGTCGTCTGTTCACTCAGACCACGAGTCTCGGCCTGAAACGGGTCAGTTTAGAAACATGAAGGCTGTTTGACCAACGGCCAGGGGTCTGTCACGTTCCCCTCTGCCAAAGCCAACAGAAGCCACCGGGCCGAGTGTCTGGTTTGGAGGCCTTCGTGTTTCATGCATGTAATTAATGAATTACATCTGCTGCCGTTAGTGTGCAATCTGTGACAGAGATTGTTTCTGCCACAGCCAGAATAGCACCAATCAGCTGCCTTCATTGTTTAATTCTCTTCACCTCCTTTGATTAGCAGAGCGACGGCCGCCACATGATCACACGCTTCTGCTGATTGACTTCGCCAGCCCTCCGCGACGGTTTGTGTGAGTGCGTGTTGATGTTGCGTTACCTTTCTGTACAACACTGCAAGCACACCCTCTAGAGCTGGGACTGTTTTTTATTTTTTATACATTTTTTTTTAGCTATCATTTTAAACAAACAGCATTTGTAACTCTGTGTAGTTGTTAAAACATTTGAGTTAAAACTGAAAGGGACTTAAGTTACAATTGCTGTTCAGAAAAAAATTCTAAAATCAAACAATCAATTAATCAATCGATCAAGTAAAACAAATAAATAATACATTTATTTATATATTTATTAATTCATTTATTTATTTTTTTATTTAATTAAATAGATAAATATTAACCAAACAGTAAATGTAAATGAATGATGAATGATTTACAAATTACAAATTGTACAAATTAATTAATTTTAATGTATTTGTATTTTTTTTAGAACTATAATTTTATCCAAACAGAAGCTATAACTGTTTGGATAAAATTATAGCTCAAAAAAAAAAATACACAAAAAAATTTTTTAATTAATTTGTAAATTTGTTATCTGTTATCACATTAACCAAAAAACAACTGTAAAACAGTTTTTTATTATTATTATTATTTTAGAGCTATCATGTTGACCAAACAGCAGATTGTTGATTCAAAATCTTTCAGAACATTTATTTAATGATTTAATTATATATTTTAACAAACAGCAATCTAAAATACATTTATTTTGAAATTATTTTTTGATTTGTATATTATTATTTTTTTTATTATTATTTTTCAACTCCTTCAAACGTTTAAACTTTTAATTGTAAGGCATATTTATCTAAATTAACAGATGTAAGAATGATATTTAATCATTTTAATTTTTATATATATATATATATATAAAATAGTATATAGTAAATTAGTGCAAATAAATGAAAATGAATTGAGTTGGCATGGGGTTGTAATGTTTATTTTCTGGCGGTGAGGGGCAGCAGAGAGAGTATCTGAGGTCTAACCCCTGGATAGATGTTGAAACAGCTGTAAGTGTAGGACGGAGTGTGTTCACGTCTGAGAATGAACGCCTGGATCCCTTTCCTGCTCTCAGGAATGTGTGTTTTGGTATTGAGACCCTGACGCGTGATGAAGGCATCACTCACACGCTGACAGTGAGAAATCGTCCCGCAGGAATAGTACCTCTCTGCCAGGAACGCGTGAGGAGAGCGTGTATTCGACCGGGCTTGTTAAAACGCCATTGAGCGTAAAAATAGCTCCTAAAGCTGCATTAATAAATACCGGCATTTCAGTCAGGTGGGAATCCAAACAGCTGGAATTGTGGGATGTGATTATCATTTCTGAAACATTGAGAATATGTCACGGCAGCGCTGATTTCTGCAAACGCCCCGTCCACTGATGTCTGCTCAGTTAGCTCTGAA
The DNA here is from genome assembly GCA_027474115.1 of Schizopygopsis malacanthus. Taxonomy (NCBI): domain Eukaryota; kingdom Metazoa; phylum Chordata; class Actinopteri; order Cypriniformes; family Cyprinidae; genus Schizopygopsis; species Schizopygopsis malacanthus. The sequence continues at coordinate 5,630,978 of CM049871.1, read as the reverse complement.
ACACAAGGAGACAGAGTAAAGCTTACTGTGACGGATGGCAGAGTACACTGAAAAGATAAGTGAGGCATAACTGGGTTGTGAATTTGTTTCTTTTCTATTTTTTAAGCACTGCTGCAGTTATTTGCACCCCAGTAGTGCCGCTGGAGTCAGAAAAACTGTCAAATTAATCGTGTTGTGCACCTAATTAAACAATAAATAAATAAATCAAATCAAGCATATAATATTAACCAAACAACAATTGTTAAAAAAAATATATATATTTATTTTATAGCTGTCATTAAGCAAAAAGCCATTGTAAAGAAATTGATTTAAAGTGTATATTTTATTTTATGTATTTTTGAATTGTGATTTTGATCAAACTGCAGTTTATTGATTCAAAATATTTTAGAATTATTTTTATATTTAGAGAGCTATCATGTTAACCAAACAGCAATTTGATTATTATTTTCATAAAAAAATATATATATTTTATTTATTTCACAAATAGTGCCACGGATGTTTACTTTTATTTGTCTCATATTGATTTCATTTATAAATAAAGTTGACATTAAAAAGTTTATCGTGATTTATTAATGAGTCTCACGATGAGGTTTTCACTGTGAAATCAGTCTTTCAGTCGTTCCCATTTTTGAGAGTTTCTCAAAACACACAAAAATATACATATGTACAAGTATCTATGAATATGAATGAGCTAGTCCTGCTCTTTCTGTTTCTCTTGCAGTCTTTTCAATATTCGCACGGCTCTGTAGATTAATTAAATCATATGTTGTTGTTATTTCAGAAGAACCCGCGTGTCTTTTGTGTCTCTAATTCTTCTCGCTCTTTCTTCTGTGTTTCTATCAACTATGCCATCGCTATCTGCTTATTAGTTTTCTGATGCGTAATCTTCATCACACGCTCTTCTGCTGCGCTGTACTTTAATGAAATGTTCTGGCTCTCGTCTCTGTCTGCAGACGGAGCAGTTTGTTCACGCTCTGAAGGATGAGCTGGTGAAGAATGCTCTCCTGGCGCTGCATGCCGCCCGTCCCGGATACGTCAGTAAGAGTCAGAGCTCCGCTCCGTCCAGCCCTGCCCCGGCCGCGGCCGATCTGCACCCCAGCACCGCCCAGGAGCCACACAGCGTCTGCAACAATGTGAACGGCTCCCAGACGCCGCCGAGAGAAAGCCGAGCGTCGCCCGTCCACTCCGACTCCATCCCGCACCACAAGGAGTACGACGAGGAGGAATGGGCAAGTGCTTCACTTCATGCAAATCATGCATCATTAGGAGAAGCCATGCATTATATTGGATTCTTTCCTGATATCCAATATGCCAATAC
>CM049871.1:5612160-5627160 GCA_027474115.1 Schizopygopsis malacanthus | reverse complement strand
TCTCAAACATGCTCGTTTGTTTTCCTCCTGCTTTGGCTTTAAATGTAATCAGGCCTGTAGCCAGCTATGAGGTCAAGACCTCGGTAAATCTCTCATGTTCAACAATAATATGTGTTCTCTGGGAATGACTAATTCGCTGTTAAACTCTTCATATGAATGTCTGCATGACATGTATAATTCAGTTTGTTTGCAAGAATGTTTAGTGTCCGCCGGTGTCGTGATCGGAAAATTGATCGTCTGCCGAAAACTGATTGACGTCTGTAATAGTTTTTTTGGCAACTGCATTTTATGGGTTTTATTGGCCATTTACAGTAAAGGTAATTCAGCATGTAAAACGGACTGCATGAGCTATAATCAGTCAAATATAACCCTCATGAATGCAATCAAGTCTCATGCAGTACTCTTTACCTGTTGAAATACCTAAATGCAGTTTTACACCTGCCAAAAAGTGATTACAGACTCTACTTGTTGAGTGAACTGTTCGTTCTGCCTCCAAATGACTTGATTTCATTTATGGTTGTTATATTTGATAGATTATAGTTCATTCAGTACTTTTACCCTGAAAGTGATTTGAGGCAGAAACTTCAGTTCACTCAATAAGTAGAGTCTGTAATCACTGTAATCACACCCGAGTTAATTACCTTGCATCCCAATGTGTGTACTATCCACCCTCTGCCCTAAATCGTGTTGAAAATTACTAATATCACATAGAATTTAGGATGTATGTACATTGGGACGCAGACTGAGTCTTCTTGAGAGAGTTGCAGGCTTGTTGCCAGATCTTTTTTGCAAAAGATTTTAAATAATTTTGTTTTATTTTTATTTATTTTTCAATAGCAGTATCTGGCAACGCTGCATCGCCTGACAGTAATCAAAAAGCCCATGAACAGGTCATTGCTGACAGGATCGCACATTCGGTCAGAAACGTTATCAACGCTGTCTAAACAGTAGCATTTGACACTAGTACACAGATCTGTAGAAGATTCTGTTCCAGAATGAAATGAAAGACGCAAACACTAGCCATGTGTAAGTCTTCGCTATGTCATTCAGTAGTTAACAGTAATATGTATTGTTGCATGAATAATAAACAGCTGATAAAAGTATCCACACCTAATTATTGTAAAGTTTTAACACATTTTGATATCATCACTTCAAAACAGAAAATATATTTCACACTTCTATTAAAGCATTTATAGTGTATATATTTATAGTGTATATATTTAGTTGTATCTCTGTCTCTCTGTGTGGGTGCGTGTGTGTGTGTGTGTTTGTGCGCACACACAGAGGTTATTATTGCACAATTCTACAATTCCTTACAGTGGGGCAAAAAAGTATTTAGTCAGCCACCACTTGTGTGTGTGTGTGTGTGAAAATCACATTGTGTGAATTTATTTGCTAATTATGTGTGTGTACAAACAAGCAAGTGTGTGTGTAACTTCTTCTTTGTGTCCTCCACTGTGTGCATCTGTGTGTGTGTGTCCACAACCTGTCACACTCCAAACTCCACTATGGCCAAGACCAAAGAGCTCAAAGGACACCAGAAACTGTGCACCAGGCTCTGAATCTCAATAGGTGTGTGTGTGTGTGTGTGTGTGTGTGTCTCACCCCGTGTCTCTGTCTCTCTGTGTGTGTAACACACTGACTCAAATCCTGTGTGTGTGTGTGTGTGTGTGTGTGTGTGTGTGTGTGTGTGTGTGTGTGTGAACACCATACCTACTGTGTGTGTGTGTGTGCAAAGGGACCAGGACGTGTGTGTGTGTGTGTGTGTGTGAAAACCTCCTTCCATGCATTGAAGATGAAACGTGGCTGGGTCTTTGTCAATGATCCCAAACACACCGCCCGGGCAACGAAGGAGTGGCTTCATAAGAAGCATTTCAGCTTCTGCAGATCTCAACCCCATGGTTTTCCCAAAACAATGAGATCATGGAGGAAGCCAAAATACCAGAGTGTGTGCTGTATTACAGAAAACAGAAACAAAGGGTATATCAAAGTATTGAGATGAAACTTTGTTATTGACCAAATACTTATTTTCCACTTAGCAAATAAATTCTTTAAAAATCCTACAATCCTACCTTTTCTAATTTTGTCTCCATGCTGAATTTCAATTAGGCACTATATACATTCTGTTGAACTTGTCTAGATTTTAATTTAAGTTTTAAGATAGGAAGTTTCTGTAATAAGGCCCCAGAAGCCAAAAACTGGCGGACGGAAATATGTCATCTTTTGGCTGTTGAAGAAGCTTCCTGTGGCTCAGTGGTAGAGCATTGCATTAGTAGCGCAAAAGGTCATGGGTTCAATTCCTAGAGAACACATACTGACAAAAGAAATGGAACGGAGTCGAGCAGAGCTTCAGAAACTAAAATAAATCAAATAAGCTTTCGAAGCTAATCTGTTAAATATAAAGAAATGTACAGACAGACAGAGAAATAGATATCACTGTACAAATACATCTAAAAAAAAATTATATCAAGAAAAAGGTAAAAAAAATGTCACTCATTTCAGAAAATGAAACCCATATATTATATAGACGCATTACACACAGAGTGAAATATTTCAAGCCTTTATTTCTTGACATTTTGATGATTATGGATTACAGATAATGAAAACCCAAAATTCAGTGTCTCTGAAAATTTGAATATTACATAAGATCAATGTAAGATGTGGCACTGCTCAGGTGTAATGAAGCCCAGGTTGCTTTGATAGCGGTCTTCAGCTCATCTGCATTGTTGGGTCTGGTGTCTCATCTTCCTCTTGACAATACTCCAGAGATTCTCTATGAGGTTCAGGTCAGGAGAGTTTGCTGGCCAATCAAGCACAGTAACACATGGTCATTGAACCAGCTTTTGGTACCTTTGGCAGTGTGGGCAGGTGCCAAGTCCTGCTGGAAAATGAAATCAGCATCTCCATAAAGCTTGTCAGCAGAAGGAAGCATAAAGTGCTCTAAAATGTCCTGGTAGATGTCTGCGTTGACTGTGGACTTCAGAAAACACAGTGGACCAACACCAGCAGATGACATGGCAGCCCAAATCATCACTGACTGTGGAAACTTCACTCTGGACTTCAAGCAACATGGATTCTGTGCCTCTCCTCTCTTCCTCCAGACTCTGGGACCTTGATTTACAAATGAAAAGCTAAATTTACTTTCATCTGAAAAGAGGACTTTGGAGCACTGCGCAACAGTCCAGTTATTCTTCTCTGTAGCCCAGGTAAGATGTTTCTGACGATGTTTCTGTTTCAGAAGTGGCTTGGTAGCTCTTTTCCTGAAGATGTCTGAGCGCGGTGACTCTTGATGCACTGACTCCAGCTTCAGTTCACTCCTTGTGAAGCTCTCCCAAGTGTTTGAATCGGCTTTGCTTGACAGTATTCTCAAACTTGTGGTCATCACTGTTGCTTGTGCACATTTTCCTTCCCAATTTCTTCCTTCCAGTCAACTTTACATTTAATATGCTTTGATACAGCACTCCTTGAACAGCCCCCCCTTTCAGTAATGACCCTCTGTGACTTACAATGATCATCTTCTGGACCATTGCCAAGTCAGCAGTGCTCCCCGTTATTGTGCTTTCAAAGAACAAGAGATACCCACAATTTACACTGTATGGATGGTCATTTATTGAAACTCAAATGTAAATATTCTAATATTTTGAGATACTGGATTTTTTACTTTCATTAGCTGTAAGCTCTAATCATCACATTTAAAATAAAAAAACTTTGAAGTGTTTTACTTTACATGTAATGAATATAAAATATATGAAAGTTTCACTTTTTGAAATAAGTTACAAGAAAAAAATTACTTTTTCACCATATTCTAATTGTTTAGATGTACCTGTATAGGCAAGGCAAGTTTATTTATATAGCACATTTCATACACAGTGGTAATTCAATGTGATTTACATAAAAGGAAGTGAAATGGACATTAATGAGAGAGAGAGAGACAGAAAGACAGACAGACAGACAGACTACAAGAATACAGAATACAAAAGTCTCTCGATATTGATCACACCTCGGTCCAGTTAGCCCATAAAGTCATATTTACATGTCAGCTTTCTGCGATGTAAGTGTCGGTCTGTTAACGCTTGCTCTGGCTCTTCTAGGACAGGGTCTGGGCCAGTGTGGCGAAGAGATTGAACTGTGTCATCGCCCTGGTGGATAAACTACAGGAGCAAGACAACAACAACCAGGAGTCAGTGCCCAGCCACACGCTGGCAGACGTCATCACCTCACACAGTCCCGGTACGACAAACTACACTCAAATGATCAATCACCACTCCAGAACCAGCAAATACTTCAATGCTAAAATAAATCATCAGATATGCCAAACGGCTGCTTGAATGATCAATTCACTGCCTAAAGATGATTTCATTTCCTTCTATGGTGAAGCATAGACTATGAAAAATGGAAAAACATAATTTCATTGTCATGCATTTGACTGATTTAATTATGCCATTTGCCCTGAATTAATGACACTTTTTTTTTTTTTTTTACACTTAACGCTCTCAATTATGAGGATTTGAAATTGCATTTGATTTATTATTTAAATTGTGGGTAACACTTTATTTGAATCCTTTATATACAATGCATTAATTATGCCTTGTAATACACCTTACAATGCATTGTGGGATGCCATTAATAATGGTAACCAGAGTTATCATGCATTTTAATGTATTCATTGCTACACCTTTAAAAAATAAATGCATTAAAACACATGACAAACAATAGGTTTTAGATGTATCAAGTAATCTAAAAATTTAATAATGCATTTTAATTTTATAAAAAATTATATTTCACACGTGTTGCCAACTTCATGCATCCTAGAAAAGCTTCTAATGGCAAATGTTCCACTTCATGTGAGAATTCTTCACTGGTTGTACTTTTTTTCGCGCTGTAATAACAACCCATGGCATTTTTTTAGTACTTGTCAGATCTGTCAGTTGAGAGATGAATATTAGCACCATCCACAGATCTTCTGTCAGACAGGAATAGATAAAGGGATCTTCTGACACTCAGTGCTATTAAAGTGAAAAACTGTGCAGCTGATGACAAGCAGTGCAAGAGTACCAAACCTTCGAGATCTTAATGCAGCCAATGCTGCCACCACTTGGACATGATCTGATCTACATCTTGAGGTTCTGCCTGTTGCATGCAATCTACAATATAATGAATTTACTGAAGGGCAATTATGCTTTTTTACGCTGAGATCACTTTACACTTCATTTCTGACAGTCCTCCAAATTCACTATTTTAAATATCACATTTTACATAAGTTAGAATTCAAAGCAAACAGGCTAAGCCTTCATGTCATGTTAAAGCAATTGGTTATTAATTATATATGATTGATTTCAGAAATATAGTTTTTTTCATAATTAATTTTTTAATTGCAGCAGTTTCATAGTTTAAATGTAGCAAAAGTACTAAATCGTTTGTTAACAAGAATGCAAATGTGTGCTAATATTTTCTCCTCACACAAGATTGCATCTTTGCACGGTCATTGTCAACAGTTTTTACGTTTTGTGTGACCATACGTCAACGTTATATGCAATGTATTCATTGTATAAAATGTTATTGTGTCAGTGCACATACTTGACATAGCACATGAAATCAGCCGTCATTCAAAGGCATGATGAAATGATGTCGGACTGGTTTTTAGGTTGTCATACACATAAGAAGTAAGGAATTTAATAAAGACAGCTATTCTGATCATCATTGTGAATACACCCTGGCACCCTGGGTGGGAACCAAACTATTGAACATGACTCTTTCAAGGATTGTTCTTGTGAAATTAGGTCATTGAAAAAGCCACTCAATGCTAAACGAGGATAATACTGCCAAAGACCTGATGACTAATGCTAATTAAATTCAAACGCAGGGCTTGTTGCAAAACCGCTGCGCATGAAAGGAGTAAGGAAGATCTAGTTCGTAGATTAAAGGTGCAAGTTCTTTTCTCGTGCACTTTTTTTCTAAAACAACAAATGTTTTATAGCATATCACAGAGCTGAAGGACAATTTTGCAAGAATAACAAGCTAGTGCATGTGAAATTTCAACAGGGCAGCTGTGTTTGACAGTTAGAATGATTTTTATGCAGAAAATGGAAGGTGCCTGAACATGTTAACATGTTTTAGTGTGATTTATTAAAGTTACACATATAATATACATTTATATATATAATGGATAAATTATATTTTCTGTAAATTCAATATATTATAAATAAATAATTAAATTAATTCAACTGGTTTGTTTAAAGACTCTCATTAATTCTGGAATGAAGTGGCTGCTTTTATAATGAATTATTGAATTATTTGTTCACAAACATTAACTCATTCAGCAACAAACTAAGTGACTGTTTTAAAGAGAGTCACTTAATTATTAGTTTGAGTTGGAATCATCATTCAACTGATTCATCCAAAAACATTGATTCAGTCAGAAATGAAGCAAGGGACTGACTTTATGACATTAGTGAGTTGTTGTATCATTTTTCAACCAATTTGTTTAACAAAAATGCACTTTGGTATGAAGTGGCTGTCTTTAAGCGTGATTCAAAAGCACTGATTCAGGCTGCGTCCGAAAGCTCTTAAATGCTGCCCTCGGAGGCAAATGTCCAAGGCATCAAGGCACGTCCGAATCCTAATTCTATTTCACTTCCTGTCTCCAGAGGTACCTGTCTTCTCTGAAGGCAGCATAGATGTATCCTTCGCCGCTTTTGATATCCCACAATCCTGTGCGTTCCATTGCATGACGGTTGAGCTAAAAAATAAAGATGGCGTCTGAAAGTTGCGTTTGTATTTGTGTAAATGTATATTTCTGACAAATTTTTTGCACTTTTGATTATATTTCTAGTGAGAAATCAGTATTATAGTCATTAAACATTCGTTTAGGTATCACCAAAACTCATTCTATTTTGTTGTTGATCATTAAACCATTACACTGCCTCAGAAGCAAAATCAGTTTTGTGAGGTGCCTTCGTGCAAAAACGCTGCCTGCAAGTCATTGCCTCACAAGTCGTCTGCTTAGGCTTTCGGACGCAGCCTCAGTCAGGAATGAGACAAGTGGTTCCTGTGATGAGTGAGTCATTGTATCATTTTGTCTCAGCATGTCTAGCTGACATTTCTAGCTGGATGAAGGACCATCACCTTCAACTCAACCTAAGACAGAACTGCTTGTGGTTTCATCAAACCCATCGTTTCATCACAATTTCATCTTCCAATTAGACTCATCAACCATAACTCCTTCAAAAACAGCCAGAAACCTTGGAGTTGTGATTGATGATAAGCTCAATTTCACAGACCACATTACTGAAAGTGCCCGGTGCTGTAGATTTGCATTATATAATAGTAAGAAGATCAGGCCCTTTCTCTCGGAGCATGCAACACAACTCCTTCAGGCTCGTGTTATGTCCAGACTTGACTATTGCAATGCTCTCTTGGCAGGTCTTCCAGCCAGTTCCATCAAACCTCTACAATTAATCCAAAACGCTGCTGAAAGATGAATCTTTAATGAGCCGAAAAGAACGCACGTCACATCTCTGTTCATCAATCTGCACTGGCTGCCAATAGCTGCTCAATGCATTAAATTCAAGGCATTAATGTTTGCCTACAGAACCACCTCTGGCTCTGCACCCCTTTACCTAAATTCATTACTTCAGACTTGTGTGCCTCTAGAAGCTTGCGTTCTGCAAGTGAACGACGCATTACTGTACCATCCCAAAGAGCCATAAAATCACTTTCACAGACTTTTTCATTAACTGTTCCCTCCTGGTGACCTGCCCAACTCAATCCGAGCAGCGGAGTCCTTACCCATCTTCAAGAAACGCCTAAAAACACATCTCTTCAACTTTATTTGACCCTCTAACTCTAGCACTCTCTATTCAAATTCTATTTTATCTAATCTGTTTATTTATAAAAACACACACACATTTGACCCTCTATCAATTGCATCTTTATTCTCTAACTGCTAGCTTTTCTTGTTAAACTAACACTGGGTTTCTTTTCTCTATATTCTATAAACTCGTTTTCTTCCTACGTGTACTGCGTTAGGCTAACAGGACTTGTCATAGCACTTGCATGTTGTTGCTCTTTTGTTGGTTTTGATTGCTTCTATAATGTCCTCATTTGTAAGTTGCTTTGGATAAAAGCATCTGCTAAATGATTAATAAATAAATACATTTTGTTCAACCGATGCATTCACAAACATTATCTCATTCAGCAGCAAATTAAGTGACTGTCGTTAAAAGGGGAATTGTTCGCTCAACCGATTAATTAAGAAATGTTGATTTAGTCAGGAACGAAGCAAGTGACTGTGTTCATGAATTATTAATTGAATTGTTTGTTAATCCAACTTTTTCTAAATATACATTTGTTCAAGTACAAAGCATGTGACTGTCTTTACGAGTGAGTCATTAAACGTTTTATCTGTTCAAAAACACTGATTCATTAAAGTGCCCCTATTATGGGTAATGAACGGTTCATATTTTAGTTTTGGGAGACCCCAACAACAGGTTAACATGCATGCAAGGTCAAAATACACTTTCATTGTCTTAAATATGCATTTATTTGTTGCCTTGTTCAACATCTCAGACACCACTACTGTGTATTGCGTGGAGACTTTTATTTGGAGCTACTTTCGTCGATGCCGCAAAAACTTTGATGTTTATATATATTCCAGACCATGTTTAGACAAGGAAGCCAAGACTTCGTCCCCAGTGCCCCAAAGATCATATCCTGCTAACTGTGGTCTAAATCTGTCTCCGGGCCTTTGGGTCTTTGAAAAGAGTTGTAGTTGTCTTCGTCTGTAATTTAGATAACAACCCGATCCGTGCATGCCTCCAGCATTAAACACAGCTTATTCTAAAGCTTGATCTGCTTTCTTCTCAGAGCACTTTAATTTGCATTGTAATCTTACCTGCTGTATACGTGTCGGAGAGAGCTGTATGGTTTTTAATTCCTGCATACAGCACTCATAAACAAACTCTGCCATTCTTGTAATAGTAGATTATAAAACGTTAGTTTTGCATGCATAAATAAACAGGCGTACTAACTGTCATTAAAAGAAAAGCGAGTCAGATTAGATAAATGTCAGCACGGACCCTGTTGTGACATGCCATTGTCCTCAAAAAACATTAACAAAAGTGCACAAATAATAAAGAAATGACTACTACATTCATTTCAGGTTCACTGATTGCTAATTATTTGACAATGCTGTCATAACCAAAACTTCATTTTCCATATTATGGTCCAGTTGTGGTCAGTTCTGCATAATTTTGGTCTGATTTTAAAGCGTACATCCGAATGGACCCTATTTACTTAATGCACAGTCCTCCTCTTATTGTGAACGATTCATAAGTGCATATTATTTCAAATATAAACACACTTAAATGAGTGACCTTTCATGTTAAAACTATCTGTTTCTCTAGCCAATAGAGCTGCAGTGATTGTATATGTTTATAGGCTAATCCTGAACTGCTTCCAATAATCCAACAGGATATTTTCTTTGGCTTCCTTTGAGCTACTGCAGGAAATGTGCACTGTGGCCAACAAGTTTATGATATTTACACATTTTGTTCACAACTTTTTAATAAACATTGAAGCCTAAATACAAGTGTAGGCTAACTAAACCACGTTCACATGACTTTAACATCACCACCCATTAAGCTTCAACAACTTTAAGCTTTCATTTACAAACTTTCCCTCAAAGTTTGAGTTCGAATAGTTTGTAAGTGTGTGAATAAACACAATTAGACTGTTAAAGCAACTAGTAAGTAAATGAGTTCACATGTTTGGCATGATTATGTTTAAGATCATCAAAAACCTCTCATTTTGATGCTTGTTAGCAACCTCCTTTTAAAACACTTTTCTAGTGCTTTAAACAAACCCCAAGCAAATCAAAACAATAGTTTAATAGCTATTTCCCAATTCTCAAACATCCAGTTTCGTTCTCATTAAAGCTGACCATCTGTGTGCTAATGGAAACAGGTCACTCTGAATGCTTTGGAAAACACATTACTGGAAAGCCGTGTCAAATTGTCATATTTTCCTACAGATCCTCCCAGGACAGCTGCGGTTTGTCAGGATCAGCTCGGCGTCCTGGTTCAATCATTGAAGGAGTGTGTGGCAGAAGTGGCGGAGAGAGCGAGGCGCTCGGTGAGCTTCGTCCTGCTCCAGGAGGCGGTGTGTAGCACGGCCCAGGGCCTGCAGCTTCAGCAGAGACGGGACGCTGTCTTCAGCCAGGCGGTGAGTGATTAGACAAACTATCTGGCCTTCAGTTTAGTCCAAAAATGTGTTTGATGAAAACTATTCCAAGCTGGGTTTAAATCAACCTCTTAATTTGTCAAGGTGTTCATGTTTATGCTTCACATTATATTGTGACAAGGTGTTTATGCAGATGTGTGTGTTGTGTATCTGCAGTTGGCTGCGCTGGCGTGTGGATTTGTCATGCGATTATATGCAGGTTTAGAGGATAAGGGCTTTCTCAGACAGCTGCATGCCGTCGGGCTGGTGGCCCAGTTTGAGAGCTTGCTGAGTACTTACAGTGAGTATCCTCCATCAGATACGCAATCACACCAAAATAACCTGATAAATGCAGTCAAATCTACTTTTCGAGAAAAACGTGCACATTTGATATGAAATGCCTGACAAAGAAACAAAGCCCTAATGTTAATATAATGAACTACACTGTAAAAAGACAGAGTAAAAATAATACCCTGTATTTCCAAAGCATTTGTTTTGTGCCAAGTATACTACAAATTAGGGCTACTTAGTCTGGCGACTAAAAATGCACTGCGCTGCACTTAGTCTAATACTTGGGTTGAACTTTTCTGGAAGAGTGTTGTAAATATAACTTAACCACTGATTTCTAGTTGTGTCCTCTTGTGGAAGCCCAAACAAAGTAGTTTCGCTTACACAATGAAACACGGCGTCTCCAGGCCATGACAACAATACTACAGCGATATTAAATCGTTTTTATTGGACTCCAGGTAGGTCATTTAGGCTTGGACTGAAGGACTCTGCCAAGTGCTGGAAATGTGAGAGCTGATGCATGCTCTGTGGTCCTGCTCTGGAATACAACAACAAATTGGTTACGGGTTCATAACTATATTCAGGGGGTGTTAGAATGCTGTTTTCCGTTCTCTCCATGTATTTATGTGCTTGGAGATCCGTCTTTTTTAAGCCCTGCAGTAGAGACTGCTGAGATTCAAGTAATTATTATGATTGGGAGACTAATTATTATGAAAGGTTGGCAGTCACCAAGCTCGCCATCTTTTCAAGAATGGGCTGCAGAACTGGGGAAAGTTGCAGCATTTGAAGAAATGGCATATAGACTACTTGAAAGAAAATGAGGTGTATAAGAGAAAAATATTTGGCGTTTATTGAAGGTACAACATAATGACCTGTTGGTGAGACGCAATATAAGAGTGGTAATGTTTATGGTGATTCATTTTTTTATCTTGGTTTTTGGAATTATTTCTTTTTTTCCGCATGTTAGCAATCTTCATTATAAATAACTGACACAGGTTGGGATGGGGAATGGAGGAGGGGTTTGTTAAAATGTACATCTGTAAAATTTAAAATATTTTGTGATTCTGAAAAAATTAAAATAAAAAGCGTGAATCGTTAAAAAAAAATTATCTCTTTGGGTTTGAGACTTTAGTCTTTGCAACTTTAGGGATCTTATCAATACACAATCAGCGTGTAACAAGATAAGGGAAACCTTGAAATCACATTATATGACCCCTTTAACTGTGCAGAAGTATTGCTGAAGTCCAACTAAAGATATAATGAAGTATACTTGATTAAGTAAACTTCAGGTACACTTTCAATATCTTGCATTTAAAGACTGATATTATACAGAGATCATGCAATCCTTATTAATAGTCGTTTTAAAACAAATTTGAGGCTTAATATTAAGACATGCGCATTGTGCACAAGTAGTACTCCAATTAAAGTTTAATTATAATTTCTATATCACTAATTCTCCAGCGATATGTCAGTAAATATGTTAATAGATTTAAACTATACTTAGTATGAAATAAATGTATTTTAAATAAATTATTGCATAGGTTTTTACTGATAATTATAAAAACAATCGAAGGTTTAAATAAAACCATTCAATTTTTACACTATTTTTACTTAAAAAAAAACACAATTTCAGTCCTTTTTAATTAATTGTGATGTTTACTGCAAATTGTTTCTATACTTTTTTTGCATTGATTATATTATTACTTTTTTTCTGATTATTATTATTAAAGTCCCCATGAAATTAAAATGTAAGATTTTGGCTTTTAGTGTGAATCTTAGCCTTAACGTTATCTATTAGCTAGTGTGCTCAAAAACAATGACAAAATTCATATTTAGTAGTAATATCTTCATTTGTCCCTTCACCGGGCAATTTATACAGCATCAACTTCACAAATATATCGTGACAAAACTGCTAGAATAAAAAAAAATCACAATATAATACGACCACAACAACAAAACCCAGGCACTAACAGCGCACCATTTTTCATATTTTAAAATAATGTTACAATTCACAGTGCACCTTTATCTTTGTTTCAAATAATTGTTCAAATAATAATCCTCTGCATCTGGGATCTGCTTTTAACATTTAGTCCATAAAACCAACAAATCATAGCAAAAGTCAAAACGGTTTCAATAAAAGATCTATAAAACATTATCAAAATCACATCAAAGAACTTAAGCTTCCTCAATAAATATAACGTTTTTGTGCTTTTGATACAACAAGATTTATGTTTTCCACCCAACTTAGCTTACCCACCCAAATACTTGTATGAATTGACCTTCTCAACTTCTCTACCTGCGATAACAACTTTAGATTGGATATCAGCAGAGTTATAAAATGATATCGTCATGTCTATAGTCTTTGTAAATGAGAACACCAAGACTGGGCCCGTGCTCTGTATCACCCTGTTTTAACAGGCTTATCATCGGCATATTTCATAATGTGTCTGCCTGGATATTGACTTCTGCACCTATCTGTATATAAAATAAATAAAAGAGGTGAAAGAATGCAACCCACTGAGGAACAAAGCTCCCAGGAATATTCTCCATTTACACTTTTCTGGTCAGAAAATCTCAAATCATGCCACCAAGCCCTTAGGAGCATCAAATTCAGACAAGCGTTCAGCTAAAAGAAGCGGTTGAATAGTGTTAAATGCAGAATCTATAGATAATAAACAAGCATGATTCTTACAAGTATCCACGTGTTTATATGTGACCCTGGAGCACAAACCAGTCTTAAGTAGCACAGGTATATTTGTAGCAATAGCAAAAAAATACACTGTATGGGTCCAAATTATACGTTTTGTTTTCCAAAAATCATTAGGATATTAAGTAAAGATCATGTTCCATGAATATACTTTGTGAATTTCCTACTGTAAATATATCAAAACTTCATTTTTGATTAGTAATATGCATTAAGAACTTCATTTGGACAACTTTAAAGGTAATTTTCTCAATATTTTGATTTGCACCCTCAGATTTCAGATTTTCATATATTGTCCTATCCTAACAATATACATCAATGGAAAGCTTATTTATTCCACTTTCAGATGCAATATGAATCTAAATTAAAAGAAAAGACCCTTATGACTGGTTTTGTGGTCCAGAGTCACATACAGTGCTGCTTGAAAGTTTGTGAACCCTTTAGAATTTTCTATATTTCTGCATAAATGTGACCCAAAACATCATCAGATTTTCATATAAGTCCTGAAAGAACCGAATCAAACAAGTAAAAGAGCATTTTTTCTCTTTTCTCATACTTTTATTTATTGAGAAAAATGATCCAGTGTTACATATGTGCGTTGCAAAAGTATGTGAATTGTTTCAGCACCTGGTTTGCTGCAGTAACTGAAGGAGAAGTTTCTTGTAGAAGCTGATCAGTTCTGCACAATAACATGTAGCAGTTTTAGCCCATTCCTTAGTGCAGAACCACTTAAACCCTGTGATGTTGGTGGGTTTCCTCCTATGAGCTGCTTGCTTGGGTCCTTTCACAACATTTTAATTGGATCAAGATTTGACTCCAAAACATTAACTCTGTTCTTCTTTAACCATTCTTTGGTTGAATGACGTGTGTGCTTTGGGTTGTGGTCTTACTGCATGACCCACTTTCTCTTGAGACTCTGTTCTTAAACAGATGTCCTGATGCTTTCCTTTAGAATAACTCAGAATTCATTCCATCAATGATGGCAGGCTGTCCTGGCCAAGATGCAGCGAAGCAGGCCCAAGCCATGATACTGCCACCACCATGTTGCACAGATGGGATACGATTCAGCGTGTTCTTTTCTCCCAACATAATAGCTTCTCATTTAAACCAATACGTTATATTTTGGTTTCATCCATCCAGTAAACCTTTCTTTAATAGTCCTCTGGCTCTTCCACATGATCTTTAGCAAGCTATTTTGTTTTTGGAGAACAGTGTCTTTCTTCCATGCACACCATGGTTACTCAGTGTTTTCCTCATGGTGGGTTCATGAACATTAGCCAATGTAAGAAAGGCCTTTAGTTGCTTAGAAGTTACCCTGGGAACATTTGCAGCCTCGCAGACTATTACACGTTCTGCTTTGTAGTGATCTTTGTTGGCCGGCCACTTCTCGGGAAGGTCTTGAATTTCCTCCATTTGTACACAATCTGTCTGACGGTGGATTTGTGGAGTACAAAGTCTTTTTCAAAGGTCCTCAGTAATCTCCTTTGTTTGTGACATGATTCACTTCCACAAACATGACCAGACTTTGATAGATCCCTGTTCTTTGATTAAAACAATTAACGTACTTACTTTTGATGGTCATTGCACTGACTGAAAACTCCTATCTGCTAATCCAAGAGGTTCACATACTTTTGCCACTCACAGATATGCAAAATTTGATCATTTTCCTGAATAAATAAATGACAAAGAAAATATGCTTGTCTCATTTGTCTGATTGGGTTCTCTTTGTCTACTTTCAGGACTTCGAAAATCTGATTTCTGAAATCAATTCTACTTTCCAGCAGCACTGT
>CM049871.1:5542160-5607160 GCA_027474115.1 Schizopygopsis malacanthus | reverse complement strand
TTACACATCATGAGTTTCAATAGAGTAATTACTGGCTAGGTAAATGTGGCCAGGATATACACAACCATTGAAATGTTCCCACATGTCTCCTCAGATCTGTCGACGGATGAATGGTATCCGCTTCACCAGCTGTAAAAGTGCCAAAGACAGGACAGCTATGTCAGTGACGCTGGAGCAGTGCTCTCTGCTGAGGGACGAGCACCAGCTCAATAAAGATTACTTTGTGCGAGCGCTGGACTGCATGCGGAGGTAAGCGCCAGCCATTTCTGCACAGATCTGTCCTCCTCATGTGCATGCATTTTAGAAATAGTTCACCCTGAAATGACAATATGCTGAAACTTTACTCGCACTCAGGTCATGCAAGATGTTGATGAGTTTGTTTCTTCATCAGATTTGGAGAAATGTAGCATTGCATCACTTGCTCACCAATGGCTCCTCTGCGGTGAATGGGTGCCGTCAGAATGAGTCCAAACAGCTGATAAAAACATTGCAATAATCCACACCACTCCAGTCCAACAATGTCTTGTGAAAAGCTGCATGATGTACAATGTTTTTCATTTCAAGCAATTGTTTCCAGCTGAAATCCTGTGTGAGTGGTTCATTGCTCAGCAGCGCAAAAGGTGTGGTTCGTCCCAGGGAACAAACAGATTAAAAATGTTTTTTAGCAGCGCAAAAGGTTGTGGGTTCGATTCCCAGGGAACAAACATACTGATTAAAAATGTATAACCTGAATGCAATTGTAAGTCGCTTTGGATAAAAGCGCCTGCTAAATGCATGAATGTAAATGCAAGTCCTCTGTCCATAATATTGGTTGCTTCAGTGAAAAAGTAATCTTGTCTGAATCAGCAGAAATAAATATGCACAGATCAAACACTGTTTACAAGCAAAAAGAGTCCAAAACAGCTTCAAACAAATCTGTTGGTGGATTTTGATGGGAGAGGACAAAGGACGTGAACTTAATTACACAAGGAAACATTACAATGGACTCGTATTTTACCCAGATGCCATGTTTTAAAGTTAAAATCCCAAACACACAGCTTTGCACTTCACACAACATTAATTGATGGACTGGACTGAAGTGGTGTGTGTATTATTGTGATGTTTTTATCAGCTGTTCTGACTCTCATTCTGACGGCACCCATTCACTGCAGAGCATCCATTGCTGAGCAAGTGACGTAACGCTACATTTCTCAAAATCTGATCTGATGCAGAAACAAACTACATCTTGTATGACCTTAGGGTAAGAAGGTTTTCAGCTAATTTTCATTTTTGCATGAACTATTCCTTTACGCTTAACGTTAGACTTGACATTTAACATCTAATGCTGATAATAAAGCCTGTCTTGGATGTTAACCCAATACCAGTACACCTGATTGTGTTGTGCACAAAAAAACATTCACCCATGATTCATTAAAATAACATTGTATGTTTGTTCTGAAACACAGCCCTCACCCTTTGGTTGAAATCCAAGCCAGTGTAAACTGAAGATTAACTGATAGGATAAAATATGTGAAACATTCCTTCCTGTCCAAGCTGAATACATGCACACATAGACAGACAACAAGGCTTTATAAGAAGTCATGTGGAGCAGCTGGAAACGTTCACTCTCAGCTGCACATAATTACGGCCCACACTGCAGACATTGTATGAAAATTTAATAAAACGTTTATATTAAAAAGGATTTAATTATACATGTTACACACATACTCTAGGTATTGTTCTCAAACAAAGGCTCTGTTTCGAAGCGTTATAATCAGTGTACACAGAACAGTTCCAAACTACTCCCACTGTAATTAATACTGCCTAATGAGATCCTTTCACTCGGCCTTGATGTTTCGTTTAAAGAGATTGTGCTATGTTTAAAGAGAATGCAATATCAGAATGCAGTGCAACAAGCACAAATAAAAAAATGTCAAATGTGCTTAATTTAAAATGTAATTTGTTTAATACTGATTTTAACGGAATTAGATGCATTATTTGTGCATGCTGTTTGTTAAAAGATAAAGGTTATACCCCGAATGCACTGCAGCACTATCAATACAAAGATCTTTAGAATATTCCTAATTATAAATGCAATTAATTCATTTGTGATTTAAAAAAATTATGCTTAAAATCAGCACAGTATTTTAAACGATATTTGTATATGCCTTGTGTTTAAAGACAATGCAATACCAGAATGCATTGCAACAAGCTAAAACAAATCTGAAAAACATTACAAATGTAATCCATTCAATATTTAACCATTTTGAAAAAATTCTAAAAAGCACAGTATTGCACAAAACATAATTGTATAACCCTTGTGTTTAATGAAAAGACAATCCCAGAATGCATTGCAGCATTTCAGCTCGCTGAAACAAAACCGTATCTGTGAAATAGTCTTAGTCATAAATGCAATTCATTCATTACTGAGCTATTTTGTCTATAAAAAGTTGCTTAAAAATAGCTCAGTGTGTGTGTGTGTGTGTGTGTGTGTGGTACCAGAATCCCCTACAACAAGCTCAGTGGGGAAAAAAAGTATAAATCAGTGAAATGATCTTATTTAAAATTTTTTTTTTTTTAAATATTGCTAAAATTGCTCAGTATTTAGCCCAATATTTGTGCATGCTGTTTGTTCTGATCACTTATCAACACTAAAGTCCATTGGAATAGATTGAGTCAAATCTCCCTTGTATTCACATATCTGCATACTTATGTTTCAGTCCTAATTTGTTTCGAACAGAGCTGAACAGAAAGCCACCACAAAACTAAAAATGAAATGTTTAAAAAACGTTCTCGTTTAACACCAAGAAATGATTTGAGCTTGGAGGATTAGACTAATCTCATTCATTAGCTTTACTTTTCAAACATGTACGTTCCTCCATCTGCTGCTTCACTCGGTGGCAAAACATGATTCATTTGCTAAATGTCTTGACGCGTGTGCTAAGACTCAACACTGCATCAGGATAAATGTGCTCAAGCGGTGATTAAGTCATCATGCTGTGATTTGCATATCCTGCCTCCATGTAAACAAACTGACTCAACCAAACAGCATTGTGTCTCAAGGTTTGTTTGTCTCAATAAAATATCTATTTTAGCCAAATCAGCTCTCCTTTAAGGTAACACTTGAAATTGTGAACAGATACTTTCTCATTGCTGTTGTCTTCATTTTCGAATATTTAAAATATTATAATGAGGCATATACGTACTTTTAAGTGAAAATAAGCACAAGCGTCGCTCTAACAAGGAACGCCAAAGCTACAGCCTCAGCGTCAGTCGAGCGCCTCTTTTGATCAGGGGAGTGAGGTTTACAACAGCCTACATCCGTTACACTCACCCCCCTAAACCTCACTCCCGTCCGGGTCACGGCACCAATGTAACCCTCCCGACACGGGTCCGCACCAATTCACCGATTGGGTCGTGAACCCGGGACTCCGGCGCGGGAGGCGGGCGCTCTAACAAGGAACGCCAAAGGCTACAGCCTCTAGCGTCAGTCGCTAGAGCGCCTCTTTTGAGGTCAGGGGAGTGAGGTTTACACACAGCCCTTACTGGCATACATCCGTTACACTTAAACCTCACTCCCGTCCGGGTCACGGCACCAATGTAACCCCCCCGACACGGGTCCGCACCAACTCACCGAGCGGGTCGCGAACCCGGGACTCCGGCGCGGGAGGCGGGCGCTCTAACAAGGCGTCAGTCGCTAGAGCGCCTCTTTTGAGGCCAGGGGAGTGAGGTTTACACACAGCCCTTACTGGCATACATCCGTTACACCTACACTGATAGGTGATCCTCTTATTAGTAGTGTTGGGTGTTGATGCCCTGAAGGCTTCGAGTTTGTTTGTTTTACAGTGTCAGATGAGAAGCCTGTTGACTTCATGTAGCAGAACCGGTCTGTGGAAATTGTTCAGAGCCAATATAGGAGGTTGATCTGACACGTGCTGATGGATGCATGCCAAGCTGTGTGACTTCCACTCAGCTGTATGGATTTACTGTGACATTCAATGAGATAGTGTGTAAATCTGAGACAAAAACTAAACTGTTCATCCCTTTTCAAAAGAATACAAACAGTGTTTGTTACTCTTGAAGGTGCAGGTCACCTCGACTGACCTTTGTGTGCATCTAGAAATACAAGACTGGATTTTTTATTCAGCTTACTTTTTAAAATATAAATCATTTGTGTAAAAAAAAATTAATTCCGAATTTTTACTTTTACATTTTTCCGTCGCATAATGGTATTTAATATGAACACGCAGCTTTGATTGACAGGTGTTTTCGATACAATATTTGCACATTAAACAATGCTGTCAACATAAATTAAATAATTGCTTTCTAGGGAGTGGTTAGTGTTGGAAAAAGGTGCAGTAAATGTTTAGCAACAGTGAGCAATTAGTGAACGTTTCTTTGTTAGCGCGAATCCATTAATGGTTATTTTAGTCCTTGTGTTTGAGAAACCTGTTTGAAATGCTGATTAGTTTTGCAGTTTAGCACGTCAGCAACGATGCAGCTGATGCTCATAACTTATGAATGTGTGACTGATTTGTGACCCTGGACCACAAAACCAGTCATAAGGGTACATTTTATTTTTATTGAGATTTATACATTATCTGAAAGCTGAATAAAAAAGTTTTCCATTGATGCATGGTTTATTATGATCGGACAACTATTTGAAAATCTGATGGTGCAGAAAAAAATCTAAATATTGAGAAAATCACCTTTAAAGATGTCCAAATGAAGTTCTCAGCAATGCATATTACTGATCAAAAATTAAGTTTTGATATATTTACGGTAGGAAATTTACAAAATATCTTGATCTTTACTTAATGATTTTTGGCATAAAAAAATCAATAATTTTGACCCGCACAATGTATTTTTGGCTATTGCTACAAATATACTCCAGCGACTTAAGACTGGTTTTGCGCTCCAGGCTGATTCGTTTAAAGGAGTCATTTGTTAGTAGATCAGACTACACTCGTTGCGCTGCATGTTTATTTTTGTGCATAACACAAGAGAAATATATGTGTCATTTTTGCATTGCCCAATCTGCTTCTCTAAACACATTCAGTTCAGATCTGATTACTCGCTGTTTCGCAATAGATTCACTATTGTAGTTTGCTATTCTGTCTGCTTCGGTGGACAAACACAAGCATTCAACAACCACTAATGGACATGAATTTAATGAGAATCATTAACATCTGATATTTCCTTCTGCACACAAGTTAATGAATTTTTGTCACATTTGTCTTTATTTGAAACTCTCATATGTTAATAGGGTTCTGTTGAATGTGTTTGTGTGAGTCTTGGATGAACTAATTAACCTTTTCTTGAGCTTCGTTTGTGTGTGTGGACTGACCTATTAAACTAACGTCTTGTTGAATGTGTTTGCTTCTTTCTCTCTCGTTTCCGCTCAGCGGTCTCTTGGCCCAGGGAGAGGTTGCCCAATGGGACGACCCTGAAGCGGGCTCCGTAGCTATTAACAAGCCGGCGTCCCGCCACTTCTATCCGATCGCCCTTCTGCTTGTCAGCTCCCACCTGCTGGTGGTGTGGCTCATTTTAAGTCTTGTTTTTTTGCTTGCAAAATACCAATAAACTGCTGATTATGCCATAACCGAGCTGCGTCTAACTTCTTACTTGCTTCTTCGAGTGGTTCGCTCTGTCTTCACGAATAACACTTTGATTTCTGATTTTCATTCGGAAGGGGTTATGTCTCTGGGTATTTATGGGAGTCGTTTTTTGCCAAGGAATTAAAAAAGCTAAATAAAAAGATATCAGCTTTTTGTCTCACAATTCCAAATTTTTTTCTCTGAATTATTAGTTTATGTCTTGAAATTCAGACTTTCCTTTTCTCTGAATTCAGAGTTTATACTTCGCAAATTACTTTATTTGTCTCTGAATTCTGAGTTTTTCTCTTAATTTAGACTTTTTCTCTGAATTTGAGACTTTTTCTCTGATTCTGATTCTTAATTTGACCTTTTCTCTGTTTTTCTCTTAATTTAGACTTTTTCTCTGAATTCTGAGTTTTTCTCTTAATTTAGACTTTTTCTCTGAATTTTTTCTCTTAATTTAGACTTTTTCTCTGAATTCTGAGTTTTTCTCTCTTAATTTAGACTTTTTCTCTGAATTCTGAGTTTCTCTTAATTTAGACTTTTTCTCTGAATTCTGAGTTTCTCTTAATTTAGAATTTTTCTCTGAATTCTGAGTTTCTCTTAATTTAGAATTTTTCTCTGAATTCTGAGTTTCTCTTAATTTAGAATTTTTTTTTCTGAATTCTGATTTCTTAATTTAGAGAATGTTTCTCTTAATTTAGATTTTTCTGAATTTTTCTCTAATTTTTTCTCTCTTGAATTCTGAGTTTCTCTTAATTTAGACTTTTTCTCTGAATTCTGAGTTTCTCTTAATTTAGACTTTTTCTCTGAATTCTGAGTTTCTCTTAATTTAGACTTTTTCTCTGAATTCTGAGTTTCTCTTAATTTAGACTTTTTCTCTGAATTCTGAGTTTCTCTTAATTTAGACTTTTTCTCTGAATTCTGAGTTTTTCTCTTAATTTAGACTTTTTCTCTGAATTCTGTGAATTCTGACTTTTTCTCTGAATTCAGATCTCACAATCCAGAGAAAATATTAGAATTGTAAGATAAAAGGTCACAATTATCTTTTTATTAAATTTTTATAAAGTTCCCGTTGTGGAAACAGGCATAGTAGTTGCATAGTAGTTGTATAACATTACATTCCTAACAAAACAAGTAATTTCACTTTCAGCACTCGTACTACTAGAGATTTTGGCAGTATTTAATGGTTCAGTCTCTCAAGTCTTTCCACCCTTGTGTTTTTTTCTCTGTGAAACACAATGTCACGTACGCGTTTGGAATGGTATGTGGATCTCAAATGGAAAGTGTTTTAGCAGCTGCACATGATTTTTTGTCAGAAGGAAGTGAAGATGTGTTTGTTGTTGTTTTTGACACGCTCTAAATGCAGCATGAATGTCACAGTTATCTGTTGCGTTATGCTTTCATAATTGAAGTGTCATTTACAATCAAAATGTTTCCTCATGCTTTGCATGTTAACATCCAGCTACAAACACTGAGGCCTTTTCATGATTTCATCCTCATCATTATATCATTATCATTCCTGTCCTTTTCTTTCTTTTTCATCTTCCCCTCATCAGAGAAGGCTGCCGGATTGAGAATGTGCAAAAGAATATAAAGTGCAGAAAATATGCTTTCAACAAGCTCCAGCTGATGGCCTTTCCCAAATACTACCGGCCACCCGAAGGGACGTACGGCAAGGTGGACTCCTGAAACACAGCACCATTATTTGTACTCTTAACATATATATACAGTGGGGTTCAAAAGCCCACATCGGAAGAGATTCAAAATATATATATTTTTTAATATATATATAATTTTTTAAATAGTGCTTTAATGACAGCAGCAAATACAAATACAAATACCCATTTGACTTTTGGACCCTGCTGTACATATGTGTTTTTATGCAAGTTCATTTCATATATATATATATTGTTTAATATATTAAAAAAGGCCTGCTGAAAAGGACACGCTCTTGTTTTATGGTTCTAAGAAAGAATGCAGTGCATTATTTAAAATACTAAATGTAAACTATAGTAAATATTACATGTGAATCGTCAAATGTGCACAAATGTTTTCTATCAAAAGAGAAAAGCGATCAATTTACAGGAATTGTCTGAATATGTAGCTTTGAATGCCAAGTAAAGCGTTTGCGGCCCATCTTATCAGCTGAGATTCATCACATGTCTGTGTGTGTCTCGTGACCAGAGATTGAGTTTTGTTGTTATTGTTCTGTTTTTGTACTGAGGTATTTCTGAAAGTGTGTACTGTGTTTTTTTTATATTTGTGTTGGTATATAAAGCCATTTCACTTTCAGTTTTTAATGACTCTTGGACTTTAGCTTGCTTTTGCACTCGTGCATTAATCTGAGGTTTACATAATGTGCTCTTTACATGCTGCCAACTTGTGCTAAAAGTCCTCAAACCAAATGTCACTTTGACAGCGTTTATTTGTGAATTTGTGCGGTTTTTAGATGCTTATCACCGTACAAGTGGATCAGATTCATACTGACTGATCTTCAAAAGCCATACAAAATGCTTTGGATGAAATATCATGTTCGTGTGTTATCAGATTAGCTGATCACATTCAGAACAAAACAGCTCACTGGAATGTTTTTCGTCACGTTTCTCAGCCGCGTGCACGTATGAACAACAAAGCAAGCAAATGCCTAGTGGCCTACATTCCGCTGAACCTGCTCGTTTGCATAAATTTGCAATGCTAATGGTTGGAAATATAAACCTCTAATAGAAAATTCCTCACTTTAGGTCTCTGTTGCTGAAGATCACTGTAAGTGTGAATGCTGCTTGAGTGAATCCAGAAGCGAATCGTGACTCTTGAACCTAGACCCTCTCCTCTACCCTCGTCAGGGGAAAAAATAATTACCAACCTAGCTGTGTAGCGAGTATATTCACCAGCAGAGGGCGCTGTGAGCTACACTGATTAGATCGCGTGCCGCTATTTTAGCCATGAAGAACTAGCCCGAATGAGAGCAGAGCTATTATCATCAATTATCAAAAAAAAGAAAGTTATTGCTTTCCAGGTAGTCACATACTAAATAATTTACGTTAAATTAAAGTAATACTGACTGTGTGTATGGGTCTGATCAAAAAACGTTCTGGAAAGTCCCGCCATTAAATTATTACCACATAAGTGAAAGTAACAAATTATTTTAATTGTTACATTAAAGCACATTGTCTTCCAAATGAACAATGCAGTATAATACGCCTAATTAGCCAAATTAAAGTGCCCCTATTATGGATTTTTGAAAATAAGCTTTCAATGCAGTTTTTACTGCTGTAACTGAATGAAAACATCCGGCAAAGTTTTAAATCTGAAAGTGCGCCGTGTATAAAGTTATTGTCTCTCAAAAGAAAGAGTCGACTCTGAAACATTGAAAGAGTCCGTTTTTAAAGTCCGCGAGAAATCAAAATTGACTATTTGTTTTGTTAGCGCACTTTGCTAATTCTGTGGTAAACAATTCATCCATGCAAGTCAATCCACAACAAAAAAAATAGTTTGCCTTCATAATCTGTAATCCAAATCTGAAAATGCTCCTCCCTCTAAAATGCCTACTTTACTTCATCCAATCAATTCGCAGAAGAAAAACAAGCCACGCCCTCTTTTTTCCTCATTCAATATTCTGTTTCTCTCGGAAGTATACGTCACAATACGGAAGTAAAACCGGTCGCAAACTTCCGGTTCACGTGGACTTTAAAACGAATCCCAAGCTGTTTCATGTTGACGTCAACATGAAACATTTGCACATCGTCTGCACACTTGTTGGTCTTTTTGCTTTGGTCTGAATGAAAATGCAATTCATTATTTGGGGGTTTGAAAAAATTAATAGTTGAGCAAATTGTTTGGGAGTCGTTGAGCATGTAAGGTAAAAAGAAATGCATATTATAATACAATTAAAGTGTATTTTGACCTTGCATGCATGTCAACCTGTTGTTGGGGACTCCCAAAACCAAAATATGAACCTGTTATTACCCATAATAGGGGTACTTTAAGGATTGTGAAGTTCAATTTCCAAAAGCACAAACCAAATTACATTTGAAAAGTAAAAAAAAAAAAAAATGTATTAAATATTTTAACTGGGAAACAGTATAAAGATGTCTGCTTTATCCGTCCCTCTGCCTGGATGTGCTGTATTAACGATAAGAATAAGTAAAAATAATGATTTGCACAGCCTTTGGGAGCTCATAATATGTTCCCTTCAAAAGTAGTGGAAAACATTTGTCTTATATTAGCACGTTCATTCATAAGCACAGCAGTTTGTAACTTCCTGACAAAACAGTACTTTCCTCAAAATGCTGACTCAGGATTGTGTTTCAAATCACGTGAAGATCAGTGTACTGTACAGAAGTGCTGCAGATCCTTCAACAAAACACCTCAACATCAGGTAAGCAGATAAATGACACGTTCAGAAATCATGAAAATCAGGCGGTAAGTATCTATACTTATATACAGCTACATCTTTTGTTTGAATTTTGATGATTAGAGCTTACAGCTTATGAAAGTCAAAAATCAGTATCTCAAAATATTAGAATATTTACATTTGAGTTTCAATAAATGACCATCCATACAGTATAAATTGTGGGTATCTCTTGTTCTATGAAAGCACAATAATGGGGAACACTGCTGACTTGGCAATGGTCCAGAAGACGATCATTGTAAGTCACAGAGGGTCATTACTGAAAGGGGGGGCTGTTCAAGGAGTGCTGTATCAAAGCATATTAAATGCAAAGTTGACTGGAAGGAAGAAATCGGGTAGGAAAATGTGCACAAGCAACAGGGATGACCACAAGCTTGAGAATACTGTCAAGCAAAGCCGATTCAAACACTTGGGAGAGCTTCACAAGGAGTGAACTGAAGCTGGAGTCAGTGCATCAAGAGTCACCGCGCTCAGACATCTTCAGGAAAAGAGCTACCAAGCCACTTCTGAACCAGAAACATCGTCAGAAACATCTTACCTGGACTAAGGAGAAGAAGAACTGGACTGTTGCAGAGTCTGGAGGAAGAGAGGAGAGACACAGAATCCATGTTGCTTGAAGTCCAGTGTGAAGTTTCCACAGTCAGTGATGATTTGGGCTGCCATGTCATCTGCTGGTGTTGGTCCACTGTGTTTTCTGAAGTCCACAGTCAACACAGCATCTACCAGGACATTATAGAGCACTTCATGCTTCCTTCTGCTGACAAGCTTTATGGAGATGCTGATTTCATTTTCCAGCAGGACTTGGCACCTGCCCACACTGCCAAAGATACCAAAAGCTGGTTAAATGACCATGTGTTACTGTGCTTGATTGGCCAGCAAACTCGCCTGACCTGAACCTCATAGAGAATCTCTGGAGTATTGTCAAGAGGAAGATGAGAGACACCAGACCCAACAATGCAGATGACCTGAATGCCGCTATCAAAGCAGCCTGGGCTTCATTACAGCGGAGCAGTGCCACAGACTGATTGTCTTCATGCCACGCCTGCATTGATGCAGTAATTCATGCAAAAGGAGGCCCAACCAATGTATTGAGTGCATAGAAATGAACATACTTTTCAGAAGCCTGACATCCTATTTTTTATTGATCTTACGTAATATTCTAATTTTCTGAGACACTGAATTTTGGGTTTTCATTATCTGTAAGCCATAATCAACATTTAAAAAAATAAAAATAAAGGCTTGAAATATTTCACTCTGTGTAATGAGTCTATATAATAAATGGGTTTCACTTTCTGAAATGAGTGCCAAAAAATATTAACCTTTTTCATGATATTCAATTTTTTTAGATGTACCTGTACTATATACTTATATACTAAATAGCTTGTTTCCACCACAAATAATACAAAAAAAAAGACTTATTCGCAATTTTATATCTCAGAATTCATAATTCATCTCACAAATTAGACTTTAAAGGGATATAAATGCAGAACTGCGAGATGTACTCACAATTTTTGAAGAACTAATAGATATAAACTTGCAGTTTTGAAAAGGAAAGCCAGAATTGTGAGATATAAGCTCACAATTTCAAGAAAAAGTAGCAATTACATTTATTTCATGGTGAAAAAAAACTGAATGTAAACAAAAAAAATATTTTTAAAAAGTCTCAATTGCCATTCATGGCGAAAAAATATAGAATTGCATGAAATGCAGAATTTAAAGAGAAAAAACTTTTTTCTGCAGTAAGTAAAAAAAATAAAAATGAATTTTTCTTTACCATGGCAGGCACTGTATTAAACTCCTAGATCACGTAATTGTTTTGTTTCATATAATTGTTTGACAATGTTCAGTAGAGTTTTATGGAGTCTTTTTTATCAGCAGAACAATTATACAGTTAAACAACAGTACAGTTCATTGAACGCAAATAACATCCGGCACTATCCTGACTAAAGTGTGTGAGTGATTTGAGTCATGTAGTTAATAGCTCTTATGGGACGGTCATGGAGAAGCTCACGACCTCATTGAATTTCCACCGGAAGAGTGAAACAATAGAAGCTGTTAGAATACAATAGAAATGCTACAGTGATATCAGGAATCAATCATTCGATCAGTGATGGTCTGAAAATCAGCCTTTGAAGATGTCACCTCAACATCAATGACATCACTTCTGGTAATAAAAAAGTTTTAATGTAACAATACATTGAATATAAAACCTATATAACATTAAACTATTTTTCACCTTAAAATGTACACTCGCAAGACGTTCACACAGTTCAACAATCATTCACAAAATCCCTTGGTTACAAAAATATATCATTTTTACAGCATTAATAAAGTGACACTTTCAGACGGAGGTGATATAAATATCAATAACACACATAAAAGACTAGCATAATTTACATTTAAAATGATAACAGATAAATGAGCTTATTGTACATGCGTTCAGGGAAATAAAGTATGATTTTAGTCACATGTTATAGTAGATGTTGGACTGCAGAGAGTTTGCTGCTTCTCAAGGAACGCTGTCATCTTCTCAAAGAACGTCATGGAGGAGGCAAGTTCTTGTAGTTCACAAGGATATCGCTCAGAACACTTCTGTGGAAGCAGTCCAAACATAACTGTCAGTTACGATCCATAACTGAAAAATCAGCTCCTTTATAGATCATAACTGTGAAACTGTGGAAGCAGTACTTTTTTAGTATTAAACCACTTTAAGATCTAGATTTGTCTAAGTAGAAGACATTTTTCTTTACTAATTTCAATATATGAAGAGCTCTTTTCCAAAACGCTATAAATCCATTTTAATAGGTTTCAGGAAAATGACATTTTTTTACCTAGACCCATACATTTAGTTAATATTCAATTTATCATGTTAAAATGGTCTGTTGGCTCAGTCTGAACATGTTAAACAATGATTGTTAAATGAAACAACAATATTGTCGATTATAAATGCAAAGTGGCTACAAATCCATCCTTTTTTTTATGTTGGTTTATGTCTTGGAAATGAGGATCGCACCAGCCTTGTGTTGATGTAACCCCCCCGGGTCCTCACATCACACCGAGCGGGTCTCGAACCCGGGTTTCCGGGCGCTCTAACAAGGAACGCCAAAGGCTACAGCCTCTAGCGTCAATCGGTTAAACACCACCTTTTATTTTTTGTGATTTTCTTTGTCCAGTCTGCGTTTTCTACCCCCAGGTGTAGGTCTCAAAAGTGTTATTAGAGTTTAAAGCACTCATTTTATGTTGGATTGCATCGAACGAATTCTGATTGGTCGAGAGGATATATCGCATTTAGGCTAAAAACTGGTTCGGCGCTTATAGCGGTTTGGAAAGGAACTGCATCTTGCAGTACATTTTAAACAAGGAAATATAGCGATTTGGCATGAAACATTGATATTTTTCTTTAGAAAAGAGCTCTTCATATATATATATATATATACATATATAAATGCATGTCTGCATAATAAATATTAATACAATCTAATGTTTTAAAAATGTATATAAACTTATCAATGTATAAAACATTATATATATATATATTATTATTATTATAAATACACAATCTAATGAATTATTGCATTGATCCAACTTTATCCATGTCAATTCTGAATGATGAATCTTGACACACGTTGTGGTATTGCTTTGACTTACATTTTTGTTATATACTGATAAAGTTGCCTCTATCAATTGCTTGTAACTTTCATTGTCTTCTTCATGCAAGAGAACGTTCATCTCCATCAGAAAACAGTCCATAAACTTAAATGTGCAATTCTGCAGACAAACATAGAAGTCAATTAGCACTGGATTCATAGATGTATTTCCTTGATTTGTATTGGCATGATCATTTGTGTGACTGAAATTAAATCATACATTGTTGACAATACTTTTTATTTTGTCGAATGATTTTCTTAAGTGAACTTACGTTGATATCATCAGTGTTTGGCGTATACAAACTGGCTTTAGAACGCTGGAAAACAAATGTTCACAAATTAGGATTCTGATGTAGGCCAAGTGGGTTTAGTGACAGCGTGGAACAGAATGCAGATAACAGCAATTACGACAGACAAACACGATTGAGATTGACTGTGCGGCCACTAGTTGAGTTGCACAATGCATCAAAATCTTAGATGTCATCTTACCTGGAATAAAAGCTTGGTCTCGTTGTCTTCGAGTGCGTTCTGGAGGTCTCGCAGTGCCTGTGTTCCATGGCCTTCAGCCACGGGCAATAGAGCACTTAGACAGCTAAACACACAAAACCAACTGTAATATGGCATGAGTTAATGTAAAATGATTTCGTAACTCTGCACAATCCAATTATAATTTGCTACATCTACATTAAACATCCATTTGCAATGCCAAAGTTCCGGTGGATTCGACTACTGTGGTGCTAATGCTTTCCAGGGAGCAGCATCCAAACCAAAACCCATTACTGTATTCACACAGGCTAATCATAAATCATTCACAACCCATGCTTTGATCTGTTCTTCATGTCCAAAATCAGAAGTGTTTATACAAAACATTCATGCAGCACATGTCTCCGTTCCAAAGCCTACAGTGCGCCGTCTTGTTCTCTAGTTACAGCAGAGCTAAAAACAGAGCTGTATGTGAATGCTTCGGAACACTCTACACTACTGTTCTAAAGTTCGTGCTCGGTGAGGCCAAGACTGCTTTTATTTGTTAAATAATACGTTAAAGGGTTCATTCACCCAAAAATGACAATTACACCATGTTTTGTTCTCCCTCAAAGCATCATAGGTGTAAATGTCTTTTTTCTCCCAAAGTAGTCAAATAAAGTGCCTGCATCCATAAAAAATTGCACAAGCTCTTCCAATGGTGAATCGAAAGAGGCCTGCCTGTAGCAAATCAATGCATTTTTGCATCATAATAAAAGAGCATTACATGGCTCCGGGAGGTGAATAAAGGCCTCCTGTAGCAAATCAATGCATTTTTGTAAGAAAATTATCCATATTTAAAATGTTAAACCCTTTTCTCTTACTTCGCTAACTGTCGTAGGCGGAAGCCCTTCCGGCGGATGACGTAAGACATACGGTTAGTGACGAATGCGGAAGCACGACGGAGAGAGAACAAAAGAAATTGGCGGTCACGAATTAGAAGCACAAAACCAGGATTTGTAAAGAAAAATGTCAGAGGATTTCGATATAAGCCAAGAGGAGACTGGTTTTCTGTTGCTAAAATAAGGACACTTTGCTTCCTTTATATGTTTAAACGTTGGTTTTCACAAGACTCATCCACCGGAAAGGCAGTCTCTAAGCGCACGTATGACAGCTAGCAGAAATTACACAAAACTGTTTATATCGTTTAACATATGGATATTTTTTTTTACAAAAACGCATGGATTTGCTACAGGAGGCCTTTGCGTGAGGCATGTTTTAATACGGACGGATGCGCTTTATTTGACTACTTTTGGACTGTTGAACAAAAACATCCGCCTACCCCCTAAAAGTAAAGTTTGTAAGAGCCAGGACAATGTTTAATATAACTCCGATTGGATTCATTTGAAAGAAGAACGTCATATACACCTAGGACGCCTTGAGGGTGAGTAAAACATGGACTAATTTTCATTTTTGGGTGAACTAACCCTTTAAAACAGTAATATTGTGACATTTTATTACAATTTAAAATAACTGTTTTCTATTTTATTATATTGTAAAATGTAATTGATTTCTGTGATCAAAGCTGAATTTTCAGCATCATTACTTCTTTAGCGTCACATGATCCTTCAGAAATAATACTAATATATTAATTTACTGCTCGAGAAACATTTCTGATTATTATCAATGTTGGCAACAGTTGTGCTGATACATTTCTGTGGCCATTAGTAACATTATAAATGTCTTTACTTTGCTGAATAAAAGTATTAATATCTTTTTTTTTAATACACAGAGCACAAATTTTAGACACAATGGTCCATTTGTAATAGGACTGAAATATTTATATCGATACTTTTGGTAATTAATTAATTTGAACTATTTATAAGTAACATTTATCACACTTGGGAATCGTTTTTTGTCCATTAAGCTCAATGCATAATGCACTATAGCATCACCTTCTTCGTGAAGTACCTTCTCCACATGCAATTTGGCCAAAAGAAGCTATTTTGCAATAAAGTAAACTTTTGGAACAGCTTTCACACACTTGGATTTGGAACAGAGCCAATGCAACTCCAGTATGTTTGTTTCACTTGCAGTGGGCAAATAGATGAATCAAGATATCAACCAATCAAATAGAGCAAACATTATATAATGTAAGCAAAACTGTTTTTCTGCTAACCTAGTTCTTTTTCCCACCATCTTGTGACCAAAGATCTCAACGTCATTGTGGTATCAGATTTAGGTTTCAATTGTATCTGATCACGTTTATGGTCACGATTATCCAACCTTTTTTGTATCAAGCAAACTGAAAAGGCTAAACAACTTTGTTCTGAACAGATAATAGTGTTGTTTGCTCTAGGCAGAGATTGATCTTGCAGTGCGTTTATATTACCAGACGTGTTGGCGTCTCTAAATAGTGTACAGGAGACATGCACATTGTAGTAGATAAAGGGCCATTTAAATTGGACTTTAGAAATCTCAGATGTGTCTGTTCATCTAGTGTGCAATAATTATTTTTTATGGACTGTATTGGGCGGCGGGCTAGAAGCCAAATGGTGATGCGGTCACAAGGGCTGTATCTCAACACTTGATCTATAAAGAGTCAAAAGTCCAATTATACAAATGTATGATAGCTTGTGTAGTGTTCTCACGACACTGCAGTTTAGCTGGGGTAAGTTGTCACGTGTTGTCATTTTATATAAATGATTCAGTACAACTTGTGGCCAAAACAAAAGTTTGCTGTTTTTGCCTTCTATTTTTGCAGTTTCAAGAATTGTTTTATGTTTCATACAGCTTATAATAGACTTATTTATTGGCATATTGCCATTGTAAGAACTTCCCCCACATAGTTTGTCAAAATTGCCTGCTGTTATTGGGAAACATTGTCACGCGTGGTGTTCCTTTTTCTTTTGTTCTCTCTTCAATAATAAGCTGTAAAAATTATTTGTTACAATGTATTATTAAAAAGATATTTAACGTATGTTTTAAACGGAAATACTGTTTCAGTCTTTGTCGTTTCTGAGTGAAAACAGATTAAAACATAAAAGTTTTTTCAGTTTAGTACATGTTGAATAGCTTTTGTTGTAGCTGAGACTTTAATGTATGTGTCTGATACACAAACTGGTATTCAAATAAACCCTGAGAAATATTCAATATTCAAAAAGTTGTAACAACAACAACAAGATGATACAGGTACATCTAAAAAAATAAGAATATCATGAAAAAGGTCAATATTTTTTGTCACTCATTTCAGAAAGTGAAACCCATTTATTATGTAGATTCATTACACATAGAGTGAAATATTGCAAGCTTTTATTTCTTGCAATTTTGATGATTATGGCTTACAGATAATGAAAACCCAAAAGAAAAGTCTCAGAAAATTAGATTGTTACATAAGATCAATAAAAAATAGGATGTCAGGCTTCTGAAAGTATGTTCATTTCTATGCACTCAATACTTGGTTGGGCCTCCTTTTGCATGAATTACTGCATCAATGCGGCGTGGCATGAAGACAATCAGTCTGTGGCACTGCTCCGGTGTAATGAAGCCCAGGCTGCTTTGATAGCGGTCTTCAGCTCATCTGCATTGTTGGGTTTGGTGTCTCTCATCTTCCTCTTGACAATACTCCAGAGATTCTCTATGAGGTTCGGGTCAGGAGAGTTTGCTGGCCAATCAAGCACAGTAACACATGGTCATTGAACCAGCTTTTGGTACCTTTGGCAGTGTGGGCAGGTGCCAAGTCCTGCTGGAAAATGAAATCAGCATCTCCATAAAGCTTGTCAGCAGAAGGAAGCATGAAGTGCTCTAAAATGTCCTGGTAGATGTCTGTGTTGACTGTGGACTTCAGAAAACACAGTGGACCAACACCAGCAGATGACACGGCAGCCCAAATCATCACTGACTGTGGAAACTTCACACTGGACTTCAAGCAACATGGATTCTATATTAGACAGCAACCTATCTTTTGAAAATCATATTTCCCATGTTACAAAACAGCATTCTTCCATCTTAGAAACATTGCCAAGCTACGGAACATGTTAAGTGTTTCTGATGCAGAAAAGTTAGTTCATGCATTCATGAGCTCTAGACTGGACTATTGTAATGCACTGCATCTTCAATAAACAAGCTACAGATAGTACAAAATACTGCGGCTAGAGTCCTTACCAGGTCAAGAAAATATGATCATATTACTCCAATTTTACAGTCTCTGCACTGGCTACCTATTAAGTTTCGTATCAGTTACAAAATATTATTACTTACCTATAAGGCCCTAAATGATTTAGCTCCTGCGTACTTAATTCATCTTCTATCACGCTACAATCCAACCCGCTCCCTAAGGTCCTAAACTCTGGACTCTTGGTAGTACCTCGGATAGCAAAGTCCACTAAAGGAGGTAGAACCTTTATTTGGCTCCCAAACTCTGGAGTAGTCTTCCTGATAACGTTCAGGGTTCAGACACACTCTCTCTGTTTAAATCTAGATTAAAGACACATCTCTTTAGCCAAGCATTCATATAATGCATCTCACAATCTTGTACTGCAGGTATATCTGATCAAATGCACATTATTATGCTTTAGCTTGGGTTGAACTGATTATTTCATCCAGGGTTGTTCCTGGATGGAACAACTGCTATGCTAATTGTCTTTATTTGTTTATTTGATTAACATCCCGTGGTAACAAGGAATTACACAAGCTTCAGTCTGGATCCAACCCTTAAACGATCTGAGATGACCGAACACCTGAGAAGAGACGATGACAACCTCTCGGACCTCAGAGGAAGCCAACCATCAGCAATTATACTGAATTAACCAAATTTTGTCATAAATGGTGGATCAGCACCTAGAGACAACCTCTACAGCCCTGAACGTCAGTGGAGTCTAGGACACATAGATGAGCCCCAGAGACAGATCTCCAGTGAGGACCTCGTCACCTAGACATCCATCGGGGAAAGACCCCTGGAACCAGTGGACCACTTACACTCTGACTTTGCTGCAGTTGGAACAAACTACTGATTCGTCTGGCCGGAGGGGAACTGGCCCCCCCGACTGAGCCTGGTTTCTCCCAAGGTTTTTTCTCCATTCTGTCACCGATGGCGTTTTGGTTCCTTGCCGCTGTCGCCTCTGGCTTGCTCAGTTGGGGACACTTCATTTCCAGCACAATCATCGACTTGATTGCACAGATATTATTTAAACTGAACTGAGCTGGACGATGCCATCACTAAATTCAATAATGATATGCCTTCAGCTGAAAAATGAGTGTTAAATCTTGGCATTTTACATTATTGACACACTATTTTCCTATTTTGATATTGTGCAGTTGCTTTGTTACAATTTGTATTGTTAAAAGTGCTATAAAAATAAAGGTGACTTGACTTCTGTGCCTCTCCACTCTTCCTCCAGACTCTGGGACCTTGATTTACAAATTAAATGCTAAATGTACTTTAATCTGAAAAGAGGTCTTTGGACCACTGCGCAACAGTCCAGTTCTGTTTCTCCGTAGCCCAGGTAAGATGCTTCTGACGATGTTTCTGTTTCAGACGTGGCTTGGTAGCTCTTTTCCTGAAGATGTCTGAGCGTGGTGACTCTTGATGCACTCTTGATGCACTGACTCCAGCTTCAGTTCACTCCTTGTGAAGCTCTCCCAAGTGTTTGAATCAGCTTTGCTTGACAGTATTCTCAAGCTTGTGGTCATCCCTGTTGCTTGTGCACATTTTCCTACCCGATTTCTTCCTT
The DNA here is from genome assembly GCA_027474115.1 of Schizopygopsis malacanthus. Classification (NCBI taxonomy): domain Eukaryota; kingdom Metazoa; phylum Chordata; class Actinopteri; order Cypriniformes; family Cyprinidae; genus Schizopygopsis; species Schizopygopsis malacanthus. The sequence continues at coordinate 5,587,329 of CM049871.1, read as the reverse complement.
CCAGTCAACTTTGCATTTAATATGCTTTGATACAGCACTCCTTGAACAGCCCCCCCTTTCAGTAATGACCCTCTGTGACTTACAATGATCGTCTTCTGGACCATTGCCAAGTCAGCAGTGTTCCCCATTATTGTGCTTTCAAAGAACAAGAGATACCCACAATTTATACTGTATGGATGGTCATTTATTGAAACTCAAATGTAAATATTCTAATATTTTGAGATACTGATTTTTGACTTTCATAAGCTGTAAGCTCTAATCATCAAATTTAAAATAAAAAGCGTTGAAGTGTTTTACTTTACATGTAATGAATATAAAATATATGAGTTACACTTTTTGAAGTTACAAGAAAAAAATGAACTTTTTCACAATTTTAAATTTTTTTAGACGTACCTGTATACAGTTTCTCTTCAACTAACATTGTAAAAAATTGAAATAAAATTGTAAACAGAATAAAGATTATTGGAGTATGTTTTACAAGAAAATACAATTTCAGTCTTCCTACTTAACAATTTCAAGTTTAATTCAATGTTACTTACTGTTTATTTGTAATTTACATTTCTGAATGAAACTTGTTTCAAATGAAATCCTACACCAGTGTTTTTTTCTTTGTTTTATTTTTTCAGTGGATTTTATTAGGGGTTAAAGGGATAGTTCACCTTCAGTTGGTCCCCATTGGCTTGCATCCCCCCCCCCCCCCCCCAATACTATGGAAGTCAATGGGGACCAGCAACTGAAGATGAACTATCTCTTTAATTCATGATAATTAGGCCATCTTAATAGTAGAAAGTGGCCAAAGTTAGCTAATTCACAATAGAACCGGTTTTAGTGAACTATCCTTTAATTCATGATAATTAGGCCATCTTTAATAGTAGAAAGTGGCCGAAGTTAGCTAATTCACAAAAGAACCGGTTTTAGTGAACTATCCTTTAATTCATGATAATTAGGCCATCTTTATAGTAGAAAGTGGCCGAAGTTAGCTAATTCACAAAAGAACCGGTTTTAGTGAACTATCCTTTAATTCATGATAATTAGGCCATCTTAATAGTAGAAAGTGGCCGAAGTTAGCTAATTCACAATAGAACCGGTTTTAGTGAACTATCCTTTAATTCATGATAATTAGGCCATCTTTATAGTAGAAAGTGGCCGAAGTTAGCTAATTCACAATAGAACCGGTTTTAGTGAACTATCCTTTAATTCATGATAATTAGGCCATCTTAATAGTAGAAAGTGGCCGAAGTTAGCTAATTCACAAAAGAACCGGTTTTAGTGAACTATCCTTTAATTCATGATAATTAGGCCATCTTAATAGTAGAAAGTGGCCAAAGTTAGCTAATTCACAATAGAACCGGTTTTAGTGAACTATCCTTTAATTCATGACAATTAGGCCATCTTTATAGTAGAAAGTGGCCACAATGAGCTAATTCACAATAGAACCGGTTTTAGCAACCCAGTAACTGTGGTTGTGCCAGATTTAAACAGCAATCAGCAAAGAAAATAAGCAGTCTAATTTCTTAGATATACCTCAGAATTAAGATAGAATTCCAAACCTCTGAGTTCAAAGGGCATTCCATGTGATTCTCAAAGCACCAAGGGTTACAAGCACATCTTCCAGTTCTCTGTAAAAGATCACACACTCCTTTATTACTTACGAAGGACAAAAATACTGTAAAAATCCCACAGATACAGAAGTGATTCTTTCATTTGTTAGAAAGAATATGCAGTTCCAGGAAGCAGAGTGCACAGTCAGTGGAACCAAAAACAAAAGTTTAGCTGCAATGCCAAGCACAGTAGGACAAAATGAGTAATCAAAGACATTTATAGATGACTTAAAGTTGAAAAACGTAATCTGATTTAATTCCTAATGACTTGTGACCAATAGGTGGCGCTGTGACCTAATTGATGAGGTGTATTAAGTGTGGCGCGAACAATGTTTGGTGTCAATATGCCTTAGCCTTGCAGAGATACAGTCTCAGAATAATTTTGGCAACATGCCATCAAATTTGTTGTTTGTATATTAACATGAAATCCATAAATTTTGCCAGCATAGTCTGAATATGCTCTGATTTGATTTTCGTGAGAATCGCACCAGACCCGTGGGAGGAGTCTGAAAAAGTAGGTGAAAAAATGGTTGACTATGTCATAATTGGAAATTTGGAATCGATATTCTCAGAATGACCCAAGGAAGGGACCAGTCTCATGGCAATATATCAAATTCATCAAAAGCTAGTAGTATTGGTGGCGCTGTCCCTAAACATTTTGTGTACCTTTAGCGAATGGTGCCGATGAGACCAAGTTTTGTAATAACACCAATACGTTCATAAATACGTTCACCAATACGTTCATAATTTAAAATTAAAATTAAAGAGACAAATTAAAAAATGTAAATTCAAAATTATAAATGTACAAAATGGCTAACAGAGGACAATTGGTTGACTCACAATGATGTCACACAAAATCTAAAGAGGCCAATCTTGGGATTAATTATTTTTTGGCCAAAGGATCAGAAGTTATAATTTTTCATATCTCCAAACCACTAGGTGGCACTGTGTCAAAACTGTGCAGGTAGTCTCAGGTCGTGGTTGTAATAACACACACCAAGTTTGGTCTGAATATGCTAAAGTGTTGCAGAGATACTGCTTCACATCCATTGCAGCATGCTTTTCGTCAAATTCGTTCATGTTACATCTGAAGATGATTTAGTTAGATTTTTGTGAACATGAGGAGGAGTTTGTCTTGCCTTGAGCCAAGGAATCAGGAAAAGTTTTGTTGAATTTAGTTTCTAGCCCTTGGTTTAAAAGTTATAAACATGAGTGCAAATTTGGGCTGCTATAGACTCAAGAGCCATTGAGCTACCGTTCAGATATCAACTATTCACTTTCAGTACTTTTATTAGCGCTGGTACTTACTTTTTAGTTACTTTAATTCAAATTATTTCTCTTATCTGTTTTCTTAGTTCTAGAAATAGATACTAATGCCTACAATATGTAGGATAGCATTTTAAAAGCTAGTAAAAGTAACAAATCTGACAAGTCATTAAATGGGTATGAATGAAACCGCAACTTCAATTGAGCTTAAAAACTGGGATTATTACTAGGTCCGAACTAGGGCTGAAACGATTAGTCGACATTATCGACAACGTCGACAATAACATTTTCAGCAAATATTTCTGTTGTTGAGTAGTCGTTTAATCCCATATGACCTAATGTAAGAGCCTGCAATACTGCGGTTTGACCAGCGTGGCGCTGTAACGCAAGACTGTAATTCTGATGCAGTTAAAGAGAAGAGGAGATACAGCGCTTTAGAGCACAGCGTTTTCTTCTCAATAATGCAAAAAACAACATCAAAAAACAACAGTTTAAACAACAAAAACTGACAGTGGTGAGAAAGTGATGTTTGCATGAGCTCTTCAGTTCGGTACTTCAGTAAAGCGGTCACATCAGATTTATTTATATATTACTTTACGCAATAGTGTCGCTTTCAGTTAGAATTACAAACTTTATTTTCTGTTATAAAGCAGCTCTCTGGTGTGGAGCTAGTTAATTATAAAATATTTGTATTAGCTGGGGAAGTAAATTAATTAAAATGATAGTATGGTTTGCAGAGATCAAAGCTTGATCTAGCTCAGGACTGTTTTGATTATCATAACCCATAAGGTATTTTAAGAGAGATTATTTTGCGAATAAAATAGTTTATCAAAAAATAAAGCATCTTATCACGTACCTGTTTCTTATCCATATGACTAACAAAATAAGATGTTAGGCAGAATGTGTGATTCAGTTTTTAATTGGGCTAATTAAATGGTGATTAAGAGTTTCTCTATCTGTCATCTCATTTTGTGTGCCAAATATATCCATTTATATAAATCAATTGGTAACGCTTTCACAGTAAGGCGCTATAATGTATTACCTAACATGAATGAACAATACGTTTATTACACTATAAATCTTTATTAAATGTTATTTAATAAATACAGTCGTTCATTGTTAGTTTATATAATAGTTCACAGTGCAATAACTAATGTAAACAAACACAACTTGTGATTTTAATAATGCATTAGTAAATGCTGAAATTAACATTATGCAATGGTCTGTCTGAATACTCTATTCTGATTGGCAGGCAGGTGTTGATTAAATTCATTTAACTGCACAGCTAGTTCCAGGTCAGTTTAATCACTGTTCCATATTAATGTGCTGCTTTAATTGATGCATACTAACCAGCACACATCACTCGTACACACGCACACACACACACACACACACACACACACACGCACGCACGCACACACACACACACACACACACACACACGGAGAGAGAGGTCGAAGATTGCAGACACATAAACTTGTTGTCAACGCTTCCCCATGATTTTTATTACTAAAATAAAAGGTAGATACTAGATTGCTACATTATATTCCCCAGCAACGAGGTGATATCACCTCATGCACTTTGAATAATGGTTTGTGACAAGGAGTTAATTTGGTGATATTTAAATACATTTAGTACATAATAACTAGATATAAAATCGCTGTTTTTGAAGTAGTTGTTAGTAGAGAGAGATGCGCAGACGCAGCAAGCAGGTTCACACAACTGGCATCTCTCTCTCTTTCTCTCTCAATCGACAATTGATTAAAATACATGCTATAATTCATTCAAATAAATGTGGTCTTACCACACTATTTTATCTTTGTGTTTGATTTGAAGCTGGCAGAATGCTAGCGCTAACGAGCCATAACTGGTCTAATCTAATATTACGCTGCAAAGAGCAATACTAGTTTTCACTAGTTTTTTTTTAATAAGCGGGATAATCAATGTCTAGTTGTGCATTTGAATGCACAACGTGGTTGTCTCCGCAAAGAAGTTACTTAACTAAGACAAATAAATTCTGTAGAAGTATTGTTCATTATTAGATCATGTTAACTGATGTAGTCAACTAATGTTAACTAATGAAACTTTATTTTAAAATGTTAGCAATTTATTGTGTAATAATTGTAATTTATTACATATGTGACCCTGGAGCACAAAATCAGTCATAAACAGCACATGCATATGTGTAGCAATAGCCAACAATACACTGTAAGAGTTAAAATTATCAATATTTATTTTATGCCAAAAATTATTAGGATATTAATTAAAGTACAATGGCATTTTAGGGCCTCGTTAAAATATAAAAAGATTACAAGATTAAAGTCATAATATTTTAGAATAAAGTCGAAATACTAGGAGAATAAAGACGAAATACTAGGAGAATAAAGACGAAATACTAGGAGAATAAAGTCGAAATACTACGAGAATAAAGTCGAAATTCCGAGAATAAAGTCGAAACACTACGAGAATAAAGTCGAAACACTACGAGAATAAAGTCGAAACACTACGAGAATAAAGTCGAAACACTACGAGAATAAAGTCGAAACACTACGAGAATAAAGTCGAAACACTACGAGAATAAAGTCGAAACACTACGAGAATAAAGTCGAAACACTACGAGAATAAAGTCGAAACACTACGAGAATAAAGTCGAAACACTACGAGAATAAAGTCGAAACACTACGAGAATAAAGTCGAAACACTACGAGAATAAAGTCGAAACACTACGAGAATAAAGTCGAAACACTACGAGAATAAAGTCGAAACACTACGAGAATAAAGTCGAAACACTACGAGAATAAAGTCGAAACACTACGAGAATAAAGTCGAAACACTACGAGAATAAAGTCGAAACACTACGAGAATAAAGTCGAAACACTACGAGAATAAAGTCGAAACACTACGAGAATAAAGTCGAAACACTACGAGAATAAAGTCGAAACACTACGAGAATAAAGTCGAAACACTACGAGAATAAAGTCGAAACACTACGAGAATAAAGAAACACTCGAATAAAGTCGAAACACTACGAGAATAAAGTCGAAACACTACGAGAATAAAGTCGAAACACTACGAGAATAAAGTCGAAACACTACGAGAATAAAGTCGAAACACTACGAGAATAAAGTCGAAACACTACGAGAATAAAGTCGAAACACTACGAGAATAAAGTCGAAACACTACGAGAATAAAGTCGAAACACTACGAGAATAAAGTCGAAACACTACGAGAATAAAGTCGAAACACTACGAGAATAAAGTCGAAACACTACGAGAATAAAGTCGAAACACTACGAGAATAAAGTCGAAACACTACGAGAATAAAGTCGAAACACTACGAGAATAAAGTCGAAACACTACGAGAATAAAGTCGAAACACTACGAGAATAAAGTCGAAACACTACGAGAATAAAGTCGAAACACTACGAGAATAAAGTCGAAACACTACGAGAATAAAGTCGAAATTCTGAGAATAAAGTCAAAATTCCGAGAATAAAGTCGAAATACTACGAGAATACTATCATTTTTCCGATTACAATAATGAACAACAAGACATTATTTTTATTATAAATTAAGCTTAACAGGTTTTTTTAATGCCTTATGTTCCTTTACTTTTATATCTTGCTATAAACATGAAATAAAGAGAGAAAAACACATATAATTTGTATTTCGTTATAAAACTTATACAAATTATTGCGATTACTGGGTGGCTGGCGCGCTACAAATAATGAATGGAAGATGTTAAATATTATGTCCTCATTTACAGTATTATACCATGAACAGTTTGTGAAGTCACTTAACGTTTACAGCAGAAAAGACAACAATATAACTTATGTTAACAAATTTGAGTCCACTTCAACCTTTAGAACGTTTATTGCTGTTTAATTAAATAGGCTACATGTGAGGAATGAAAGGTTGGACGCCACAGACATTTTTGGGGAGTAGGTGGCTAAATTTTCACAATAATTTAATGAATTGATTCACATAAATATCACAGCCATATCACCCTGCAGCCCAAGAATGGTTGCCCACTGAAGCTAAACAGGGTTGAGCTGGTCAGTACCTGGATGGGAGACCTCCTGGGAAAACTAGGTTGCTGCTGGAAGAGGTGTTAGTGAGACAGCAGGGGTGCTCACCCTGTGCTCTGTGTGGGTCCCAACACCCCAGTGTAGTGACGGGGACACTATACTGCGAAAAAGCACCATCCTTCGGATAAGATGTTAAACCGAGGTCCTGACTCTCTGTGGTCATTATTGTAAGACACATAGTTTGTGTTTCGCTATAAAACTGATTTTGAAAGCAGAGACTTTGTTTTATATTAAAAGCACAAATCGTATTGCTATTGGGTGGCTGGCACACTACAAATAACGAATGCAATGGAAGACATGAAATATTATTTCCAAGCATACTCTCCCCGCGAGTATGACACATGGTATGATTTCTGCTAATAATCCCACATACTGTATATTTGAAGTGTATTAAAAATGGGTTAAATAAGAGAACTACAGCTCCCCCAAAGGAATGTCGATTGAGTGTGTGGGCTGATGTTAAGATAAACAGTTGTTCCTGTTCAGTCTGTTAATAAATATCATATTTTTGATATTGAGCTGTTTTTGCGAGTCCTTAAAATTGTCTCTTCCGCATCCTAGTAAGATGATGCGGCCGCTCGGACGCAACAATATTCAAATATATTCCGGTGGCCTGGCAACTTCTCCCGGTGCTCTCAATGCATGCCATTTGCATGCGCAATATAGGCTATACTCTCAAAATATTATAACTTTAATTTATACAATTTAAATTCTCAAAACATTCTTATAGTATTTCAACTTTATTCTCGTAGTATTTTGACTTTATTCTTGTAATTTCGACTTTATTCTCGTAATTTTGACTTTATTCTCGAAACATTTCGACTTTATTCTCGTAATATTTCGACTTTATTCTCGAAACATTTTGTCTTTATTCTCGAAATGTATGTATTCAGTAAATAAATACTAAATAAACTACTCTATTTAAAATTGTATTTTGAAGATAGTTTAATAATTATATAACTGATGACGGATAATGCAGAATCCCAGTATGATTCATCTTAAAGATATTCTATGACTTATATACAGCCATATTAATATTGACATATTTAATTGCCTATATTTTAATCGAAGGTATGACAATATAAGACTATAAAAGCAAATTGAATGGTTTCACTAAATGAACCTATAGGTTTTAATGAAAGTGAAGATGTCTGTAATGTATGTCTAATTTAGTAAATATTAAATAATAACCCCATTAATATGTATAAAAGTATTAGTTGGCATCTTAGCCCAATGGTCCAATTTGATATATTTCTTTCCTCAGAATAAAAATGCTTACTTTCACTTCACAAATCTAAACAAAAAACTTCCATACTCAAAGTCATAGATTCAACTATTTTCCAGAGACAAATTAGTTCAATCAATTAACATCAAACCTGTTTCAACTAACTCCATCTCACAACTGTTGATATTCAGATGAAATAACGAAATTAAAAATAGCATAGGCATGCATCAAAAGTGCTGAGATGAAATTTATGGATATCATAAAAAATAATAAGGGTGGTGGTGGGGGCTTGGGTTAACTCCGTTTTACCCAACGTTGAAATTGAACGATTTTTAACAACCATGCTTTTCGACATGTATCTACAACGTGTTTCAGGTATATTAATTTCAGATTAGTATTTTGACGTCACTCACAATGTGTCGTGCATGCGCGCCACTGTCATCAACCTGTACTGATCAGTAAGTGTATTAACCGTATAACCTATTGTTGACATTAATGACAACAGAGCCCGAAACGTCCGGAGAGTGAGTGTTTGGTTCCTACCATTGATTTGATCTTGGTTGGCTTATTCCACAATCCTACAGTGAAGGCGAGGAAGAAGGTCATTAAAATCATCGAAAGCGAGATTGTTGGTAAACTAACCACGACAGTTGCGTGAAATTCACATGTTCTCGTTAAATAGAAGTCCTTGAAGTATATCATGGAGGCATATGGAATCCTATTGATTGATAGCTCCAGCTGGATATTAATCCATGAGTGCACACTGCAGGCTTCTTCCTCTCCGTGTCCGTGCGCACAATGAGCAAAGCTAGCGAAAACACACACACACACACACACACCGCCCATGGAGCTTTCACTTTGGCATGCGTCTCTTGCAAGCGCAGCGCCAGTGTAACTCAGCAACATGTTTGTTAGGGGTGTTAAACACAGTATTATCGGATTCACAAAGAAGCCAGTTGATGAATGCGATCGCTCTTTAAAGCAGGAACAGAGGTTAGAAGTCCACTGACATGACAAGACCTCGAGATAAGGTTATTTAAGGACTTCTAATGAAGTCATCCAGGTAAATTGCAAAATATTAGTCATTTGTAGAAAAAAAAAATAATGGACGAGAAATATTATTAAATGATGCTCACTGACATGTTCAGTGTCATCAGTCTTGAAAGTGAAATTAGGAAAACGGTTTTTTTTTGTAGAGCTGGTCGCCCCCTCAGGGCCTCGGCCATGTTGACGTCACGTGACCAGCTGCGCTGATTACTAATTAAGTAAATAAAGTTTACTTTATAGCGCGTTTAGTAAACGCTGAAGCCACTTTACAAAACCTAAACATCAAATAATGTAGCAACAACAATATACAGAGAACAGGCTACCCTGTTGATAAAAACAGCATATGCTGGTTAGGTAGCTTTTGAAGCATGGAAGCTGGTTTAAGTTGGTCATGTGCTGGTCCTGAGCAGGAGCTAGTTGCTTAGCAGCAGCTTAGGACCAGCACATGACAGCTACAAGGACCAGCTTAAACCAGCATCCATGCTCAAAACCTACCTAACCAGCATGGTTTTTTCAACAGGGTATTATATGGATATGTATAATAAAGAAACTAACATTTGAAGCTGCAGCAGTTAACTAGCTAGCTTAATACTGACATCTATTGGTCCTAAATGTGTTAAGTGATTACACCGCGTCTAGTGCGGAGGTGTCCTAAGATCTGAGAAGCTGCATTATTGTAATCTGAAATCCCATTAATTAAATAAATACACAAAACAATTGACTTTTAAAAATATTTATTCAGATATATTTGAAATTCAAAAAGGTGACAGACATTTATGCACACATTCATATCAACGAAATGCAGAAAACCTTAGGTAAAAGGCCAAATATCTGACACGTTTTTAGATGACACCCATATCTGAATTCCATCTACAATGTGTTTTTATTGGGTCTTTCCACTTGTGCCCAAACTCAGATTTGAGAGAGAGGCCTCCACCTCTGGATCGTCTTCCTCCTCCTCCATCATCATCATCATCTTCCTCCTCGTCCTCATCATCATCATCAAAGTCGTCATCCTCATCGATATTCTCCTCGCCTTTGGAGCCCCCTCCAGATTCCAGATTTTTCCAATAGGAGTTGTATCCAGACGCACCATAATCATCTTCATCAGCGCCACTCTGCCGGCCAAATTTGTGTGTTCGGGCTGCAAGAACATGGAGCAAAATCATCCGGTTAGTACCAGACATCTAACTGCTACTCAAAAAATCATCCGGTTAGTACCAGACATCTAACCGCTACTCAAAAAATCATCCGGTTAGTACCAGACATCTAACCGCTACTCAAAAAATCATCCGGTTAGTACCAGACATCTAACTGCTACTCAAAAAATCATCCGGTTAGTACCAGACATCTAACTGCTACTCAAAAAATCATCCGGTTAGTACCAGACATCTAACCGCTACTCAAAAAATCATCCGGTTAGTACCAGACATCATCTAACCGCTACTCAAAAAATCATCCGGTTAGTACCAGACATCTAACCGCTACTCAAAAAATCATCCGGTTAGTACCAGACATCATCTAACTGCTACTCAAACAATCATCCGGTTAGTACCAGACATCTAACCGCTACTCAAAAATCATCCGGTTAGTACCAGACATCTAACCGCTACTCAAAAAATCATCCGGTTAGTACCAGACATCTAACCGCTACTCAAAAAATCATCCGGTTAGTACCAGACATCTAACCGCTACTCAAAAAATCATCCGGTTAGTACCAGACATCTAACCGCTACTCAAAAAATCATCCGGTTAGTACCAGACATCTAACCGCTACTCAAACAATCATCCGGTTAGTACCAGACATCTAACCGCTACTCAAACAAATCATCCGGTTAGTACCAGACATCTAACCGCTACTCAAAAAATCATCCGGTTAGTACCAGACATCTAACCGCTACTCAAAAAATCATCCGGTTAGTACCAGACATCTAACCGCTACTCAAAAAATCATCCGGTTAGTACCAGACATCTAACCGCTACTCAAAAAATCATCCGGTTAGTACCAGACATCTAACCGCTACTCAAAAAATCATCCGGTTAGTACCAGACATCTAACCGCTACTCAAAAATCATCCGGTTAGTACCAGACATCTAACCGCTACTCAAAAAATCATCCGGTTAGTACCAGACATCTAACCGCTACTCAAAAAATCATCCGGTTAGTACCAGACATCTAACTGCAACTCAAACAATCATCCGGTTAGTACCAGACATCTAACTGCTACTCAAACAATCATCCGGTTAGTACCAGACATCTAACTGCTACTCAAAAAATCATCCGGTTAGTACCAGACATCTAACCGCTACTCAAAAAATCATCCGGTTAGTACCAGACATCTAACCGCTACTACATCTAACCGCTACTCAAAAAATCATCCGGTTAGTACCAGACATCTAACCGCTACTCAAAAAATCATCCGGTTAGTACCAGACATCTAACCGCTACTCAAAAAATCATCCGGTTAGTACCAGACATCTAACCGCTACTCAAACAATCATCCGGTTAGTACCAGACATCTAACCGCTACTCAAAAAATCATCCGGTTAGTACCAGACATCTAACCGACATCTAACCGCTAAAAAATCATCCGGTTAGTACCAGACATCTAACCGCTACTCAAATCATCCGGTTAGTACCAGACATCTAACCGCTACTCAAAAAATCATCCGGTTAGTACCAGACATCTAACCGCTACTCAAAAAATCATCCGGTTAGTACCAGACATCTAACCGCTACTCAAAAAATCATCCGGTTAGTACCAGACATCTAACCGCTACTCAAAAAATCATCCGGTTAGTACCAGACATCTAACCGCTACTCAAAAAATCATCCGGTTAGTACCAGACATCTAACCGCTACTCAAAAAATCATCCGGTTAGTACCAGACATCTAACGCTACTCAAAAAATCATCCGGTTAGTACCAGGTCATCCGGTTAGTATCAGACATCTAACCGCTACTCAAAAAATCATCCGGTTAGTACCAGGCTACTCAAAAAATCATCCGGTTAGTACCAGAGATCATCCGGTTAGTATCATCTAACTGCTACTCAAAAATCATCCGGTTAGTACCAGATCCGGTTAGTACCAGACATCTACCAGCTAACTGCTACTCAAACAATCATCCGGTTAGTATTAGATCCAGACATCTAACCGCTACATCTAAAAAAAATCATCCGGTTAGTACCAGAGACATCTAACCGCTACTCAAACAATCATCCGGTTAGTACCAGACATCGGGATCATGAGACACATCATCCGCTACTCCATCATCCTTAGTACCAGACCTTAGCAGATTGGATCGGAGTATGTTAGACATCTAACCGCTACTAAAAAATCATCGGTTAGTACCAGACATCTAACCGCTACTCAAAAAAATCATCCGGTTAGTACCAGACATCTAACCGCTACTCTAAAAATCCGGTTATCATCCGGTTAGTCAGACATCTAACCGCTACATCTAAAAAATCATCCTGGTTAGTACCAGACATCTAACCGATCATCTACCAGGCTACTCAAAAAATCATCCGGTTAGTACCAGACATCTAACCGCTACTCAAAAAATCATCCGGTTAGTACCAGACATCTAACCGCTACTTCAGTACATCTCCGGTTAGTACCAGACATCTAACCGCTACTCAAAAAATCAAGTACCAGTGCTATCCGTGTTATTATCATTGATATACCATACCATTAATATTTTTGTTAATATTACTATTGTTTAATATTTCTAAATATTGTTTTGCAAATTAATGCTTTTACAAATATTTTTAGATTAATATTTAGATTTGAGTTATTTACATTTATGCATTTAGCAGACGCTTTTATTCAGGTTATATAATTTTTGTCAGTATTTTTGTAGTATATTTATTGAGATGTTAGTTATTTATACTGAATAAAATGTATTTTGTTTTCACTTTGATTTTAGTTTAAGTATTCAAGTTTTTGTGCTATTGTCATATTTATTATGGGGGAGGGGTTATATTTCTATTCAGTTTAATCAATTTTAAGTAGTGCTGTCAAATTGATTAATTGCATCCAAAATTAAAGTTTGCGTGTGTGTTTACTGTGTATATATATATATATGCATACATGTTATATATAAATATACTGTACATGTATATATTTAAGAAATATGTTATGTATATATATATATATATATATATATCAATGCGAATATATACATAGATATATGTGTGTATTTATATATACATAGTATAATATAATAATACACAATATGTAAACTCAAACTTTAATTTTAAGTTTATTTAGTTTGTAATTTTTGTACTTTATTTAATCTAAATGAAAATGGGAATTATTACATTATTACGTTTAAAATACGTTTCATTTCAGCTAATGTTTATTTAATTTAACAAAAATGTTTTTATGGTTTCAGTTAAAAAAAACAAGCTATTATTATTTGTATTGAATGTTTAAAAAAATTAAGAATTATATTGATCATAATTTTATTTTGATTAATTGCTGCACTATACTGAATAAAACGTCTACATTTAGACGAGACTGTAACCGTAGATGGCAGAGAGGGAACTCACTGGACATGCTGAGATCTTTGGTCTCCTGAGTTTCATGTCCACACTTTGGGCACGGAGGAGCCTTGCCTTTCTCCTGCTTGAACACTTTGCTTCGAGCGTGATCGTCACAGAAACATGCCTGAAAAACAGCAGTTCACTCACAGTTTGTCCAAACAATATACACAATCAAAACATACTGATGAAAATCCTAACCTTGCACCGGAGACAAGAATGCTGACCGAGACGATTACAAGATAAACCTGAAATTGAGGCAAAAGTCATTAAAGTCGAATGTCTTATTGTAAAGAATTTCAGAAAAACACGGGCAGTGAGACAGACGTACATTTATAAGTCTCCGATTCCAGGATCTGACAGCTCGCCTGGTGTTCGAACTGATCATCCTCACACAAGAAGTTGTGGCAAAAAGAGCAGCGGAAAATGCGTCCACCTGTACATTATACAACAAACAGGATTTGATTGGTTTCTCCAACCATAGCAGAGCACGGCTGATTTACAGTAAGGTAACTAGTGCTGGGGAAAGTTACTTTTAAAAGTACTGCATTACATTGTGTGCTACTCCATAATGTAACTAATGACTTTTTATGGAAAGTAATGCATTACATTAATTTTGTGTTACTTTCTGTCGCCTGGGCTGGACTTGCTTATTTGTTTTTAATAGCCGAAAGTTATATTTTTGGCAACTTTAAAGGCTCTTTCACACCAAAAGTGAAAATAATAAGCCTCAAGCTGAAGGAAGTACCTCTGGCACCTCACTCACAAGTCTTCAAGCAAAGTAACTTGTGTCACTTATTCAAAAAAGGTAATTCAGATATGCTGCTGTAAAATTAAAAGTAATGCATTACTAGTTACTGGAAAAAAGTAATCGGATTACATCACTCATGTTACTCGCAACTGGTGGTAACTGTTTGTGTCGTAGTAGACGTGAACGCTTGCTCTTTACCGTGTTCCCAAACGCTGCGGTCACACTCGATGCAGTCTGCGTCAGAAAGAGCGCAGGAGCAGGCATGGGTGCCCAAGCACTTCCTTCCATGGCAAACCCAGGCCTCACAGAAGTCACATATGGCCCCCTGTGGGATACAAACACTACTGTATTCACAACAGAGCCACGCATTCACAGTCAGACGCTTCTGTGTTCAGTCAAAAAACTGATTCTTGGTCCGAGCAAGAGCTCAAATCACACGCCAGCGTTTTCAGATTCTTCCACAGCTAATGTAAAACATTTAACAGTGATATAAGCATCAGCACGATTCCAAGAGACTTCTATATTTAATCACAGGAAAATATAAGCGTACAGACCGCAAGTTTAGTGACCCCAAAAAGTATTGAGTTCCACTGCATTAGAAACAAAAAGTGAACAATTTTCCTAGAACTAACTTCACTTTTCTGAGCCATTTGTGCAATGATTGGAAAACAAACTAATTTAACCACAATCCAACTTTTTCTGAACGAGTCCTATTGAGTTTAAATCATTGGGGGGGGGGGGGGATCTGGTTAAGGGAACTTCCACTCAAAATGACTGAAACAAATCATTTCAAATAATAAGGTTGTGCAACAAATAACCCCTAATCAGTGTATCATGCTCTATTTGTATCTGTCAGGAAACCAACACAATGCTTGGAATTGTATCGCCATCAATATCTGTGACAAATCTATTTCAGTCATCTAGCCGTGTCCGGTTTCCTTGTATTTTACCATATTAATATGAAAGACAATTTTTTTTGGCCTAAATCCTCACTCAAATCACTTTCACGTGGCAGTTACAAAATGTACTTATATTCCCCTTTTCACTTCCAATCCTTATTAGCTGTGTTTACTGGAATATTGATCATATTCAGTTTTATATTAATAATAAAACATTGATTTGTCAAAATGAGGGAAAGCACTTTGAAATATGCATAAGTATTAGTTAATAATGGAGCATTTTTTATCAACACAACATTTAAACAGTCATATTTAACATTAATTTGAGCTTTTAGGGTTGTTCGTGGTCTGCTGAACACGTTTAAGTGTACTTCTGTTGTTCGATGAGTGATGTAATAATGTCACCTCACTGTACCTGGAGTTTTTGGCAAATTATTAGTATTGCATTCTTAAAGTTAACCTTTAAACACTTATTACACAGTAACACTTAACACATTTACACAGTCGCTGAATATTTACAGTTTAACGGAAGAAACTCCCATAATTTGTGCAGAAGATCATGGGGTGAAGGAAAGAGGTGAAGTCTTCGCACCTACAGTCAGAACGTAATGTGTGATGACAAACACAAGTCATGTCTTTCATTCTTAAGATCACAGAAGAAGCTGAATATAAATCATGAGAATTTTTTCTTCTTTTCTGGCAGTTGGCAAACCAGCTCAAATGATGCATTTACCGCCTGTTGTGCAACCTAGAGAAAGCGGTTTCCTATCATTCCCAGCTTCTCAAAGATAGTTGCTTGGCTTTCTGTCAAAAACAGCCCTTTCTAGCATAATGAGTATAACATGCAAGACATTTGAGGACATTTATGGAGATGTTTGTGCTTACCACCATGCCCATTCCAGTGCTGTAAACACCAGGATGTCTTATGACACAGTCTGAAGCCTTCATGCATTTCGTTTTGCCTTTGAATAAAGAAAAATAACAGAATAAATATATCAAATAGAAGACTAAAACATCTAGAAATGTACTGCATCTCTTTCTGGTTGCCCACCAGTCGTGATTTATCTCTCTAGCCTCTATTTATTTTATGATACACTAGGCACATTTCAGAAGTTCACCTCCCTTTGTGTGCTTAGGGATCATTTTATATGCTCTTTTTTATAATGTCAGTACATTTAATGAGCTGTGCTTTGAAGAAACGGCCCTTTGCATGCATGCGAGCAGCAGCGCTGTGTTCCTGAGCTGCAGATTTGATTCAGGCATGTGATCAGCTACAGACAAAAGAAGGGAAATCTGACCACGCCCTCAGCACTTATTAAAAAATATTTTAGCACATTAAAATATACATCTTATATTGTAATAATACATACTAATGTGCTGTAAAAAAAAATTAAATTAGCATTTAATAATAATGATAACAATATAATAGATTATGATAAAGTACTATAGTAAAGTATATATAATTGTTATTATTATTAAAGTACCTGCCAGACGTTTGGAAATGTTACAATTATTAATGATTTTGAAATAATATCTTCTGCTCATCAAGGCTGAATTTATTTGATTAAAATAAAACAGCAATATTGTGAAATATTCCCCCAAAAATGTAAAGTTATAGAATGTAATTTTATTCCTGTGATGCAAAGCAGAATTTTAGTGCGGTCAAATAATTAATCGTTGATTAAATCGCACTCAAAATAAAAGTTGTGTGTACTGTGTTTATTTATATATAAATACACAAACATACAGAATATATTTTGAAAATATTTACATGTCTATTTATATTATACATCAATATATTTAATATATAAATGTAACATATTTCTCTTAAATATATACTATGTGTGTGTATTTATATATACATAATAAATATACACATTACACACTCATATAATACATTTTCTAACATTTTTGATTATTATCAATGTTGAAAACAATTTTCTGCTTCATATTTTCTGTGGAAATGGTGATACTTAAATTTTCAGGATTTTTTGATAAATATAACGTTTAATGAACTGCATTTATTTACATTTATCAAATATATTAATTTCATTTGTTAATATATTTATTAAAATATAAATAATTTTAAATGTCTTCACTCACTTTTAATCACTTTCATGCATGATTGATTAAATTATTAATTTCTCTCTCTTTTAAATCTTATACAAATGTTTGAGTGGTATCATATTTTCCACCAAAATATTAAGCAGCAAAACATTTTTAACATTGATAATGAGAAATGTTTCTTGAGCAGCAAATCAGCATATTATAATGATTTCTGTGACACTGAAACTTATTTTTTTAAACAACAGATTTATAAATGTTTCTAATGATGAATGTTGTGTTCCCAAATGCAATTAAAGCGGCTCAGACCAAGCGCAGCGCAGCTAGCACTAGCAGTGAATCGTAGTCTCAGCCTCAGACATCTGGAAACACTTCAGGAGTGTCGAAGTCGTCCTCTGATTGGTTGAATTATACAGGATTTCCGGGAGACGTGTGTCGCGTTCTTTAACGTTCTGCCTGGAAACAGCGATGTCGTGGCACCAAACCCTCTCACGAAAGAAGAAAGCCGTCGTGTTTACAACCGTGACGCCGAGCGCTTATCAGGATCAACTAAACGCTGGAGTTTCAGAAGTATGTGAACAATTTAAAGTTCATCTTTAAAATACATCCGAGAGTTTCACACACCGGTCTGTTATGATGGCAACATTTCCACAAACGTGACGCTGAACGAAATGAACTGTGATTGGTTGTTTGACATGTCAGCTATGGGCGGGCCTTGACCAATGAAAGCTGCCGTCTATTCCAGACCTTCAGCCGCTACGCGAGACTAAGTGAATCGAAACTAAACACAGTACTGTAACAGCAGACGTGCGCTACATCAGACTACGGCCTATTATATAATTCCATCACTACCGTTGTTCATTTTAGGACAGCACTAGCAATCTCAAATTCTCACCGCATTCATGAAAAGTCACCGGGTCGAGGAACACGTTCCAGCGCTGATTATACTCACGTTTGGCGCGTGAACGCTTTGAACGGTCCTGCAGATGGCGCCGCGAGCTCAGCGTTCTCAGGTCCATTCCATCCATTATGTTTTAGAAAACAATCAACCTATTCGCCGTTTAGTTATGTACTAGCTTAAGACCATTTGTGCGATTTCAATCATCATGAAGTTACCACAAAAACCATCAAATCTACGTGAATCACACGTGTGATTCTTCTCCCTCGGAGATCGGAAAATACGGAACATGATGAGGGTCAGTTATCATGAGCGCTGGGGTTCAAAGGGATGAAGTTCATCTCACCGCACTGTGCACACATGGGAAGTTTCTGCACTGAAGCGCAGAAATAGCAGAACGCCCTGTTCTTTTGTCGCCTGCAAACAGAAAATAATTATATCAAATATTAAGGAAAGGTGCAAGGTAATGTAACAATTCTGAGTACAAAATAAGTCAAATTACCTTAGACACTTATCACATTCCTAAAAAGAAAAAAAGGAGAAAAAGGTTAGGTCTGTGCATTAATGTACTAATTGGAAAATGCCTAAATATTCCTATAGGTTACATCCAAATTTTGATAGAAACTTAAAAAGCATGTCTGGGTCATCTCCAAAAGGAACACACTAAATAAATATATATGACCCTGGAGCACAAAACCAGTCATAAGTAGCACAGGTATATTTGTAGCAATAGACAAAAATACATTGTGTGGTCAAAATTATTATTTTTTGAATGCCAAAAATCATTAGGATATTAAGTAAAGATTATGTTCCATGAAGATATTTTTTTAATTTCCTACCGGAAAGTAAATATATCAAAACTTCATTTTTTATTAGTAATATGCGTTGCTAAGAACTTAATTTACACAAATTTAAAGGCAATTTTCTTTTTTTTTTTTTGCACCCTCAGATTCCAGATTTTCAAATAGTTGGTTTCAGATGATGTGCAAATCTCAATTTCGCAAAATTGATGTATAGACATGCACACACACATACATACATATATATATATATATCATGGCCAAGAATATCAGCACCCTTGGTAAATATGATCAAAGAAGGCTGTGAAAATTAATCTGCATTGTTAATCCTTTTGATCTTTTATTTAAAAAATTCACCAAAATCTAAAGTATGTTTGCCTCTTTATAATGTATCGCTTATTGTATTCCTCAATTGTAAGTCTCTTTGGATAAAAGCGTCTGCTAAATTAATAAATGTGAATTTCATAATATCCCCCCCCCCATTTTAAATTATTATTCACCAATTAAAGTTTACATTTTTGTGATTTTTTTTAATAAAAGATCAAAAGGATTAACAATGCAGATTAATTTTCACAGCCTTCTTTGATCATATTTACCAAGGGTACCGATATTTTTGGCAATGACTGTGTGTGTGTGTGTGTGTGCATGTATATATATATATGTGTGTGTGTGTGTGTGTGTGTGTGTGTGTGTGTGTGTGTGTGTGTGTGTAGGTTTAGTAATTTCACTTTAATGGCAATGACCAGGTTCTTTTCTTTGCCATTAAACTGAAATAACCGAACATAAAATTAGGAGCCAAAAAAAATACTAATTTCAGAAGAAATGTTTAAATGGCACTTAGAGGACATAGAGGTTTTTATTTTCAGTTTTAAAAGGAGAATAAGCACGCAGTAAACTGATTTGAACGCCTTGAGAATTTTTTTTTTTTTTATTATTATTTAAAAAATATATATAATAACATGTTCGTCATCTGTCAATGCAGCATGAACGCTGGCTCTCATCATTAACAGACGGCGCATGTGTGAAAGCGTTAGATGACTCTCACCATGGATGCATTGCACGGTTGTTTGGCCACATCCACAGTCTCTCTATTAGCTCGAAACTGTTTCTCTCGCTCCTTTCTGCTCTCGGCCTTCTTACGAGCGCCAGTCTTCTTCTTAGGCATCTTCCACCTCTAATATCACAGAGACAGAACACACATCTGTGACACGTGTAATGTATTCACTATAAAACACATCGAGATGTCCTGTATACAGAGCGTGACTCCGCGCTGCTGATTCCCACTCAAACGAGTTCGTGAAGGACTTTAATAAACATCTCAATGTATCAGTTACCTTTACGAAAACGTCTGGTTTTAGCCACCGCTCAATAACATATAATCGACCACGTTTGTCATAAGAAACATACCCAGATTAAACAGGCAGTTGATCACAGCTGATCCCGGTGCGTGTGTAACGGGAAATAGTTCCGGAAGAAAACTTAACTGAAGCTGTTTTCAGTTCCATCGACATTTGCTAACAGGTGTCTTTTGCGTGGGTGGAACTGTTTGGATTAAAATCATATCCAGATCATTTTTATTAAAATACCCATGTATATCAAAACCCATTTATGTGTTAATTTAATAGAATTACAGGAGCTGTAGTCCCGCTCCATCACAGAGGAGGGCAACGCATATGTTCTGCACTGTCCGTAACAGAGCGGTTGCCAGATACTCTACCAGATAACTTCACTAATCCTGCGTGCCAATGTGCATACTATCCACCCTATCTGCCCTAAATAGCATTGAAATTACTAATATCACATATAATTTAGGATGGATAGTATGCACATCGGGGCGCAGGCTAAGTTTTCACGTTGCCTCTTCTATATGTTATAAGTAATCAATTAAAGAAAAATTGTTCATTGCAAATATGTGTGTGTGTGTGTGTGTGTGTGTGTGTGTGTGTGTGTGTGTGTGTGTGTGTGTGTGTGTGTGTGTGTGTGTGTGTCGCCTTGTGTTTCATAGCAACATTCTCGTTTCAATTATTCAGATTTATTTATCTCTTTGAGTCCCTTATCGCTCAATTGTTTATTGTGATATTCTTCAACAACTGCATTTTTCCTCTACAGTCCATGTTTTTAACAATATCTGGCAACCTTCGCATCCGACGCCGTCATAACAAGCGCAAATGCTGCTGGGAGGCTCGTCATGATGGTGGACTGCATCTATAAGCCACTTTTAAAGGACGACGGCGATGGACAGGTAGATGTTTCGGTCTGACTGCGCTTTAATTGTGTTGTGGGGTTGCCAAGTGATGTCGTATTCAAGGATCGCAATCATATACTGATAAAGACGCTCCCCAGCGTGAAAACAGTTAGTTTGGATCATCTCTGAAAACATGGCAATGTCCCTAACCCAAGCCTGCCGGAGTCTTGCCCTGTCTACATGGCTGCTGTCGTTTTGCTTTGTGCATTTGCTGTGTCTGGACTTCACAGTGGCAGAGAAGGAGGAATGGTACACTGCCTTTGTCAACATCACTTACCTGGATCCAGTCACATCTGAAATAAAGACAGACAAGAGTGAATGTGGCAGATATGGGGAGCACTCGCCTAAAAGAGATGCCAGGGGCTTTGTGTTTATGCCATCTCTTCTGCAGGACAGACAGGCGTGTGACGGTAACATTAAATTCCCCCTTCCCCATCCCAGCATCCCATGGGTAGCACTGATAGCCAGTGGAAACTGCACCTACAGGGAGAAGATCAGACATGCTGCTGCTCTCAATGCATCTGCTGTGGTCATTTTCAATCTGGGCTCCAGCAACTCTAATGAGACCATTACTATGCCACATCACGGTAAGATGAGGTGCTTTTCTTGTGCATGTGCTCATTACTTGACCATTAAAGCTGTGCACTGTATTCCAAGTTTATAAACCCACTTGCATCGTAGAGTATGTGAAGAGCAACTTAAAGGGATAGTTCACCTAAAAAATTAAAATTCTGCTCTTTAAGTTATTCCAAACCAGTATGCATTTATTTCTTCTGCTGAGCACAAATTAATATATTTTGAAGGATGTGAGAAACCAAATGTTAGCCAGTGACTTTTTCATACTATGCAAATAAATGGCTGCCGGCACCTGTTTGGTTTCTAGCATTCTTCAAACTGTGTTCAACTGAAGAAGGAAATGCATACAGGTTTGAAACAACTTCAGGGTGAGCAAGTGATGTCAGAATTATCATTTTTGGGTGAACTATAAAGAAGCTTTTATTGTGGTTATTTAGGTGAATTTCTTGAATGCATAACAAGGATATCACATCAATGCACCAACATGTGATTATGGCTAGTGATCCATATTTTGTGATTCAAGCTTGACCAGTTTGTTTGCACTATTAATAGTTAACATCTATCATGCACTGTATCCTGATGTGGAAAACCCGTTAGATTTGCATGATCTATTTACATACTTTGCAAAGTATTAAGCCTCTTTTGCATCAAAACCATATTTGCATCAGTATTACTTTCATAGTGCATCATAATTCACACCGAAAAGACAAAAGTTACGCTTTACAATAAGGTTCCATTAGTTTATTAATTATTTATTGCTCACAACAATAAATAATATTGATGTAATGCAAAATAGTCAAAACTGTAATGCTATAAACAAGGCATATTATTGCACATTAATGATATTCCCAACTGTCTCTTGACATACTTGTATGGTTCATATATTACAGGAATCTAAATGTATTGGTCTACACACATATTTTCTGTGATTGCTGTCGTGACTAACTCTGAAGCAACCAAACGATGTTTATTACTGGAGTTACGACATGATTTGCAATTACTGCAGGTTTCTTCATGCTTGTGTTGTGCTTTCTCAGCAATGTATGACTTTCACAAAAACATGTCCAGGTCATAAGGAAGAATATTAAGAAATGATATGTTGTATAAAGAAAGTGAGGCTTTTCTTCTGAACTGTTGTTATTGACCGTTTAGTTTATGTTCTCCCAATCTCATTAACATTAAAAACTCAGATATAGATGAGGTTTTTCTTTTCATTGGAGCAGATTTGGAGAAATGTAGCATTACATCACTTGCTCATCAATGGATGCTCTGCGGTGAATGGGTGCCGTCAGAATGAGAGTCCAAACAGCTGATAAAAACATCACAATAATCCACACCACTCCTGTCCATAATTGCCTCTGGCTATAATACGAGTCCTCTTTGTGTAAAATAGCTTTCTCCATTGAAAAAGGTCATTTCGTCTGAATCAGGAGTGAAATATGCACTGTTTCCAAGCCCAAAACTGTTTTAAACAAATATGTTATTGGATTTTGATGCGAGAGAGTAACAGGGGAAGGACTTTTTCACTGGAGGAAGCATTATTATTGACTACTTGTGTATTATTGTGATGTTTTAATCAGCTGTTTGGACTCTAATTCTGACGGCACCCATTCACTGCAGAGCATCCATTGCTGAGCAAGTGATGTAACGCTACATTTCTCCAAATCTGATCTGATGCAGAAACAAACTCCTCTACATCTTGGACAGTGTGGGTGAATTTTCATTAGTGTGGGTGAACTATTCATTTAAAACACGTTCTCGAAGATCTTGTCTGTGCGTGTTTCAGTTTGGAAACGTTAGTGGGAGTTGTTATATTGCTCAAACCATTTCAACCACAAGAATCTCTCTTGCATTTGCAGAACATGCTGTTGTGTGTCTGATGAAGAGCGCCTGTTGTTCTCTCGGTCTCTTCCCCGCTGTTTTCTTGTCTCTTGACCCTTTGTTTCATGAGTTCTCTGTGGTTTTGAGAGTTAAATCAGTCATGGCAAGAGCAATCGTATCCAGACAGATTTTACTGCATATGTTGGTAAAAGCTGCAGTGGTTTTTTTCCCAATGTTACAGGGACAGTTCACCCTTAAATTGTTCTGTCGTCATTTATTCATCACTACACGAGTCTTGTAAATTGTCTTTTAGATTTGAAATAAGCAATGCTGGAGTAAAGTTCTCAAAATGAAATTATTCTGTGTATTGCTATGTTTACATTACAAGAACAACAAGTCTGTAATTATTTACTCGCCCTCAAGTTGTCCCAAACCTGAATGAACTTCTACAGGTGTTCCTGTGTGGCTCAGTGGTTAGAGCATTGTGTTAGCAGCGCAAAAGGTTGTGGGTTCGATTCCCAGGGAACACACATACTAATGAAAATGTATAACCTGAATGCACTGTAAGTCGCTTTGGATAAAAGCGTCTGCTAAATGCATAAATGTAAATGTACTGAACACAAAAGAAGATATTTTGAAGAACCAAACGTTCATTGGTCCCTTAGAGAAAGAAATACAATGGAAGTCAATGGGGACCATCAACTGTTTTATTACCAGCTTTCTTCAAAACATCGTTTTTTTTGTGTTCAACAGAAGAAAGAAACTCATACAGGATGAGTAAATGATGACAGAATGATCATTTTAGGGTGAGCTATTCATTTAACCTCCCTGTTTAGCCTCTATCATGCTAAAATGCTTATCTTTTGAGGGTTGAAGCGGGTCTGAAACTGACTACATTCATGTATAGTTTTGACCTCTGACCTGCTGCTGTCATGTGGTTACAGATGAAGCTCCATACAAGTGTTGTGTTTAACATTAATCACATGCTCCTGTATCCTGAACTCGGCAGCGCGGTTATTCATTTCTCAAAGCCAGTTCCTTGTTTGTAGACGGAGACGGCTGGTACTCAGCACTGGTCAAGTGCATTCTTCAGTGTTATCTTTGGTTTGACATTGAGTAATGGACATGTGCATGTTGTGGGAATCAGAGATCTGAAATAGTGCTGTTGTGGGAAACTCGCTGTGAGTATGTCAGAGTTCATCTCATCTGAACGTGCTTGAATTCTTCAGGTCAGATGGTAATGTTTATCAAGCAGCTCAGATGCACATCTGGCTGTATTACAGCTCAGTACACATTGCTCATTTGGAGGATGAATGACTGGCTTGCTCGGATGCAAAGCGGACGTTCAGAGTCCAGAAAGAGCTTAGCTGAGACGTGTGAATTCTTCAGCTCAGATGTTAATGTTTATCAAGCAGCTCAGATGCACATCTGGCTGTATTACATTCATTTGGAGGATGAATGACTGGCTTGCTCGGATGCTAAGCGGACGTTCAGAGTCCAGAAAGAGCTTAGCTGAGACGTGTGAAGACTTCAGGTTCAAATGATGAACATCAGCTGATGGAAAACACACTAAAGCGTTTAAATGCAAAATCAATGAAATGTATAACAAAACAAAAAAGTATGTTCTTTTAAAAATTAGGTTCAACTGAAACATCAACTACTTTGACATTCTAGTGCAGTTTTACAAATGATTAAAATAACTGGCTTTATATATGCTAGTCTTATACATTTTTTGATTAATCCTCTTAATGTAGGATGCATTTTTTTGGTTGTAGTATGTATTTATTATTTTTGTTTATTTACTTATTTTTTTCTATGTTTTTGTCTTTATGCCATTTTTGAAACATTAAAATTCTCTTTTTTTAATAAAGCCTGATTATTCTATTAAAAATATTTTTTGTTAACTTAAAGCTGAAATATAATAATAAAATATAAATGTTAAACTTAAAATAAAAATAAATAAATAAAATGTGTTCTTGGCAACTAAGTGAATTAAAAGAAGTTGAAGTATTTAGGTGACAAACTAATACAGAAATACAAATAATAAAGCTAAATAGAAATAAAAAATATATCAACATAAAAGCCTTAAACTAACATTGAAATGAAAACTGGATATATAAAAATAAATACTAACTGAAAATATAAATGAATACTTCAATAATATATAAATAATACTAAAACAACATCTTGAAATAATATCACTTGAAAATATCAGACTTGTTAAATATTAAGTGTTAGTTTTTAGGAAATGCTCTTAATAACATCAAAAAATATGAATTTTAATAATTTATTCTGGAAGATGAATTTTCTGTTATTATTTTTTCTGGAAGATGAATTTTCTTTTATTAATTTTTCTGGAAGATGAATTTTCTTTTATTATTTTTTTCTGGAAGATTAATTTTATTTTATAAATGTGTTCTGGAAGATGAATTTTCTTTTAATAATTTTTTTCTGGAAGATGAATTTTCTTTTATTATTTTTTTTCTGGAAGATTAATTTTCTTTTATATATGTTTTCTGGAAGATGGATTTTATTTTATAATTTATTCTGGAAGATGAATTTTCTTTCTGGAAGATTAATTTTCTTTTATAATGTTTTCTGGAAGATGAATTTTCTTTTAATAATTTATTCTGGAAGATTAATTTTCTTTTAATAATTTATTCTGGAAGATTAATTTTCTTTTAATAATTTATTCTGGAAGATTAATTTTTTTTTTTTATTCTGGAAGATTAATTTTCTTTTATAAATGTTTTCTGGAAGATTAATTTTCTTTTAATAATTTATTCTGGAAGATGAATTTTCTTTTATTATTTTTTTCTGGAAGATGAATTTTCTTTTATTAATTTATTCTGGAAGATGAATTTTCTTTTAATAATTTATTCTGGAAGATGAATTTTCTTTTAATAATTTATTCTGGAAGATGAATTTTCTTTTAATAATTTATTCTGGAAGATGAATTTTCTTTTAATAATTTATTCTGGAAGATGAATTTTCTTTTAATTAATTTATTCTGGAAGATGAATTTTCTTTGATTTTTTTCTGGAAGATGAATTTTCTTTGATTAGTTTATTCTGGAAGATGAATTTTCTTTGATTAATTTATTCTGGAAGATGAATTTTCTTTGATTAATTTATTCTGGAAGATGAATTTTCTTTAATTATTTTTTTCTGGAAGATGAATTTTCTTTTTTATTAATTTATTCTGGAAGATGAATTTTCTTTTTTTTAATTTATTCTGGAAGATGAATTTTCTTTTATAATTTTTTTCTGGAAGATGAATTTTCTCTTATTAGTTTTTTCTGGAAGATGAATGTTCTTTGATTAGTTTTTTCGTTTCTTCATGTTCAGTGATTTAATGAAGCAGAATCAATCTAAATGAAGAATGTCTTGTTCATGTTATCGGTTTAAATGAAGGTGTGAAGGCCCGTGTTACATCAGCTTTGCAGATCTGTTCAGGAAGTGCAAGCGTAGGCTTCTCTAGAGCTCAGACGACTCTTAGCTCGTTTGAATGCACCTCTCTGTGAATCGCTGAGTGTCTGTGTGTTTTTACATCGATCAGTTAAAGTGTGTGAAGTGTGTCAATCATTTGAGAACTGAACCCGGCCATCATCATTGGTTTAGGATCCGGCGACGTGGTGGCGATCATGATTCCTGAGCACAAAGGTCGTGAGATCATGGCCCTGCTGGAGAAGAACATAACCGTGGCCATGCACATCACCATCGGCACACGTAACCTGCAGAAATCCGTCAGCCGCACCTCCGTGGTGTTCGTCTCCATCTCCTTCATCGTGCTGATGATCATCTCTCTGGCCTGGCTGGTCTTCTACTACATCCAGCGCTTCCGCTACGCCAACACACGCGACCGCAACCAGGTGCTGTACAGCCACGCTTGTATTTACACAACATGCATTAAGACTGTAATCAGACATTTCAGTGCAGCGTGTCTCTTGTCTTCTGCAGAGGCGATTTGGTGATGCTGCAAAAAAGGCCATAAGCAAGTTACAAGTGCGGACCATCAGGAAGGGCGACAAGGTTCAGTTCGTTCTGTGGGGGTTTTCTTGGTATTTGAGTATTGTGAAATGTTCAAGCAATTCTCTCAAAGCAATAATGCCATAGTTCAAGTGAGAAATCATATGCTTATATAAACTGGCCAGGCAGCTTTTATTATACAGTTGTTCAAACGTTTAGAATAATATAGATTTTTTATTTATTTAAAAGAATGACGTCTTCCCACCATTCATTTGATCAAAAATATGGAACAAAGATTATATTGTGATATAATATTACAATTTAAAATAACTGTTATACTATAATAATACATGTTAAAATGTAATTTATTTCTGTGATGCGCAGCTGTATTTTCAGCATCATTACTCCAGTCTTCAGAGTCACATGATCTTCAGAAATCACTCTAATATGATGATTTGATGCATTTATTATTATTATTATCTATGTTGAAAACAGTTGCTTCATATTTTTGTGGAAACTGTGCAGCATTTTTCAAATCCTTTGATGAAAAAAAGTAACAAATAGTATTTATTTGAAATAGATTAATACGTTTGGTTTCATGCATCATTGCTGAATAAAAGTATTAATTTCTTGCAACAACAAAAAATCACACTGACCTCAGATTTAGTAAGTGTAAAATTGATTGTATATTCTTATTGCAAGTGTCACTTTTTGAAGAGGAAATGTTATAAAATGTGTGATCTCTGGTGATTCAGTCTCATTATGTGTGTTTTCTGGCTGTATGTGAGATCTCATGGAAGTGTACACGTACAGTCGCCCACGTGAGGTTTCTCACACATTATATATCGACCCACTGTTTCTAGGAAACCGAGTCGGACTTTGATAACTGCGCCGTGTGTATCGAAGACTACAAACCTAACGATGTTGTCAGGATACTGCCGTGTCGGTAAGACTTCACACAAGACTTCAGCAAAGTAGCTTCAAATGATGAGTTCTGATGCTCAGAGAAACTGTAAATAAGTCCTCATTAGTCAAGTTAGTGCTGCTGTCGTATTGAAGTTCAACTATTGAACTCAATGAGCGCTTCCTCTAAAGCCGTTCAGTTTGAATCTGTGAAAGTTGAAATGTTTTCTCAATAGTGCAGGCCTCCTCACATTGTGTCTACACTGATGAAAATACATCACTTCATCTAGAAGCAGTGAAACGGGAAGTATCTGTGGGATCAACATTTCTATTATTCAGATGTTGCACAGCTATTCCAGACACTTTGCCTTAATGCATCTGTCTTTAATTTAATAATTTGATTTACAAAAAAACACTATTTAAATATTTTTTGACCGTTATAACAGAGCCGGCCCATGATTTCCATGATGTCTGGCTTACTAATTAAAATAATCTTTCATTTCTATATTTATAGTTTCATCGTTTTATTACTACTAACACTACTATGAATTAAATTAATGCTTCACTTAATGTTTAAAAATTCAATTATTAATAATTGATGTTTTTTGCACAAATAAGTTGTACTTTTTTAAATAATGATAGTAATAATAAAACCACTGCTAATAATAATAATAATAATAATGATAATTACTATTATTATTATTTAAGTATTCTTTAATTATCTTTTATGTATACTTGTTGGCTGGGATTTAATTATGAAATCATAATTTTTTTAAATCATTATGATTATCAGATGGTTCAAAATGAACACTAATCAGTCTGTAGTCATCTAAAGACATTAAAACTGATTGAGCCAATAATGTATAATTTGTTATTTATTTTCTTTGTTTGTTAAGAAAGCTGATGCACATCAATATTACTGTGGTTAAAATGAACTTCAAACGTTAGACAGGTGTTTTTGTGTCTCTGACTGGTTAATGTCCCTGTGTTGTTCTCAGTCATGTCTTCCATAAGAACTGTGTGGACCCGTGGCTACAGGAACACAGAACCTGTCCCATGTGCAAGATGAACATCGTGAAGGCCCTGGGCATCCCGGTAAGAGCAGAAGCGACTCTATCCACGAGCCTTGCATGTAACCTTGTGTTTCTCCTAATGCCGCTGTAATTTACCGTCCAAACAGCCCAGCTCAGACTGTTCTGACGACCTTCCTCCGGATTATGAGATGTCCATCTCCAACCCTGTGACGGGTGCCAGTGAGGTCTCGGTGAACGAGAGCTCGGTGGTCCTGGACCCAGCTGTGAGAACAATAGGCCTGTCACACATTTACCACGAGATGAACGCCGTCCCGCAGGCTGGAGAGAGCCGCCACATCGCCAGCAGTGAGTATGGATGAAGCATTCAAGAACACAATCGTCTGGACATGAACCTTTCGTTGAGAAAACAAGTTAGTTTTTCTCAAGGTATTTTAGGAAAATAAGAAGAAAATTGATGCATGACATCTAAATAATTTATGAATATTAAATAACTTTCATACTAACATGCAAATGTTTGGAGTCCGTAAGATATTAATTCGTTTTCTAAAGCAATCCCTTTTCTCACCAAGGATGCATTTATTTGATTAATTAATAATAAAAAAATTGTGCATTAATATTGTGCAATATTATTATAATTTTAATAACTTTTAAATAATTTTAACTTTAATCTTTTAATTAAATAAACTTAAATTTTTTTTCTATTTAAATATATGTTAAAATGTACTTTTTTTTATGCAAAGCTGAATTTTCAGCAGCAATTAGTGAATTTTAATATGATGGTTTCCAGGGCCGGCGTTCATGCAATCCATGGTCATGTTCATGCTGAATATTGAATGTGTTTTTCTGAATGTAGAATAGCTATTTCTGAGTGCAGTCTGTGTAAAATTAATTTTAATCGTCCTGACAGTTGTATAGAAATGCATTGTTTCAGAGAAGTGGGGACACTTTTGTATTTCTTTGGGGTTTTCAGTTGCTTCTAAAATGAAACTCAAAAGAGGAATCCATCAAAATGACATAAATATCCTAATAAAGACATTTTTCCACACAATGCAAGGATCTGTATAAGAACGAATATAAAGGGAATTGTAGTTGCGGTGTGAAATTCCCCTCTCTCACATCTCTTGAATGTGGATTTGATTATTTTAGTCTGTTCCAGTGATCTTGTATGTGATCTACTTTCAGCTCTCACGTATTTAGGTCATTTATTTGGTACCGGCAGCAGATAAAAGCACAGCCTGTCCTGGTTCTCCATCGCAGCTCTACTCTGATCCTGATCTTCTGTAGCTTTTATTAGTTTATGAGACTAGATGTATTGCTTCGGTCTGCCACTCACTGTAAATCATCCTGTCAAACTCCAGACAGAACAAAAAACACCATAAAACCACACCGTGTGTCTCGTGTACTGGTCCAAGCTCTGAGACCTCTGAAAAACATCAATTGTAGCTTTATTTCACAAAAATAAAAAGGAAATTCTGAGTTTATATCTTTAAATTCTGGCTTTTTGTATCAAAATGGCAATTTTATGACCTGCAATTCTGAGTTTAAATCACGCAGTTCTGACTTTTGCCTCAAGAATTGCTAGTTCATAGACAATTCTGGGTTTATATTTCTCAATTCTGACTTTTTCTGTAAATTACGCGTTACTATCTCACAATTCTGCGTTTATATCTCGTAATTCTGACTTTTTTCTCAAACTTGTGAGTTCATATCTCGCACATATGAGTTTAAATCTCGCAGTTTTGAGAAAAAAGTCAGAATTGCGAAATTTTAATTCCAATGTGCGAGATATGACTTTGCAAGTTCATATCTTGTGAAATATCTCGCAATTCTAACTTTAAATCTCGTTATTCTTTTTTTTCTCAAAATAGCAAATTTATATAGCAAGTCTGGGTTTGTATTTTGCAATTCGGACTTTTTTCTCAATTCAGTTTTTATCTCGCAATTTTTCATTTTTCTCAAAATTGCAAGTTCATATCGCAATTCTGGCGTTATATCTCGCAATTCAGGCTTTTTTTTTGTGAATTGACTTTTTTTCACAAAATGTAGTTTATAGCACAATTCTGGGATTATATTTAGCGATGTTGACTTTTTCTCAAGCTTGCGAGTTCATACCTCGCAATTCTGAGTTTATATCTCATTATTCTCTTTTTTTTTTTAATTTTTATTTATATATAAGAAAATGCAAATCCTGCAATTCTGACTTTTTTTCTCAGAATTTCTATCCACCATTTAAATTGCGTAATTGTAATTTAAAAATGTTATTCCATGGCAGAAACAAACTTCCATACAAATCTTGTTAATGTTTTCACTCCAGTTCAAAAACGACACCTCTCACCAGGTTTGGTGCTAACAGCATTGGCTCTCCCATACGTCCTGAATGTTTTCTGTTGTTTCAGGTGAGCACCAGCCGTCCATGAGCACTGATTCAGACACCTCCCTCATCATGCCGGTGGAGCTCGTCATGTCCGATGTTGAACTGCAGTCCGATCCAGAACAGCACGACGCGAAGTCTTGAAGTGCCATAAACGGAGCAGGACCGCAGCGGGACGATAAAAGAACACGAGCAGGCACAGGTGTGCAACCTCCTTGTTTGACCTCATCACTGCAAAAAAAACGGCTCGCTTGTCCTCTTCCTCTGGCTGTGTTGCATTCAATGTCTTCTGTCCTGAGCTTGTGTTACCAGACTGGAAAAGCCACATGGTCCTACGAAGGATGACTGTCTCAACATCCCTATGGGATCACTTCCAGTATACACCAGGATATTCCAAAATGAATATGTAATGCATCAATGAATTGCTTTGAGTGTCTAAAGCGGTTTGCGTGTGCTCTAACCAGCAGTTATGGTCCAGTGTGAGATGCTCCTTGTGAAGTATCACCAGTGCTTAGCGTATGCTGGACGCTGTTCTTGCATCTTCAGATATGTGATGTGTCAAACAGTGATCCCAGAAGCCCAGCTCATGACACGGTGAGTGTTTCAGCGGCCGTATCCAGTGTGTCACGGCAGTGTTTGTGAATCACTATGCCACAAACGCAGGTACTTTCCTCTCATTTTGTCTTGATTAAGAGCCGTCATCTGTTCCGCTAGGCCACATGCACACTGCTAAATACAGTGACAACTGCATTCAAATTCAACCCAGTTCAAGTGACGACTAAATTTGCATGTCATATTCAAAGCCGCATGCATGTCATATTTCATTTAGCTTGGATATTCATTACAATGTGTAATGTCAAAAATAACTAAAGGCCCATTCACATGCAAAATGATAACTATCAGTGATGCACCAAAATGAATTATTTACAGAAAACCAAATGTAGGTGTTCATTTAGTCTAAAACTGAACGCTGAAAGTTTACTTAATAATCAATTGAACTGGATTTATTAAAGGGATAGCCCCTTGAGATGATCCATCTCATTTTCGAGGGGGTCTCTATATACAGTATAATATATATATTTATTATTTAAACCATTTGAATTAATATTCAACAGTCAAATAAAAGCTGAGTCATGTATAACCATTTAAATTGCACATAAGTCATGTTTTTTATTGGATACGTTTCTATTGCAATTCATTGTCAAAATATACAAATCCAAAAGCATAACATTAGGTAAAATATAATGAATGGTAATTTATAAGAATAGCACTGTAACATCCTTGAAATCGCTTTCAGACTTTCAGAATGATATTTTCCTATTTTTTGTATTTATAAATATTTTAATCATAAGTGATAAATCATTGCCAGCCAGTCAGAATCCTCCTGACTTAATATCGCAAGCAAAAAATGGTGAATAGTATGAGTCTGTGAAAATATAATATAGAGCACACTGCATGCATTATTTTATCCCACAGTGCTATGCATGATTGATATTATGATTTTAATATCAAAAAGCATTTTCATTTAAAACAATGAAAACATGTATTTATTTAAGAATGCATTATTTGATTGGACTCCGTCCTAAAATGGACAATAACTGATTCCAGGGACTTGGATTATCAATGTTGATGAAGTTTAAGATATTATACACTACATTTAATCAATATTGTTAAATGAACGTTTTTGTTTATATAAGATTATGAATGCAACTCTCAGTTATTTGACAGAAATGTAGTATTGTAGTCTTTTTCACATGCTATATTTCTAAACATTTTGTCAGTATGAGGTGTACACTTAGTTTTCAGTATGCAGTGAGCTAGTGTTCATATGAAGACTGAGTCCAGCTCCGTGGTTCACTCCAGCACTTGTGCATGTGGCCGTTGTTGTAATATTCTCTGGCATGGACGTGCTGAGTTAACCTCTTCAGAGGCTGTTTCTATTTTATTGTTGGGTCGGATTTAAATGTAAAGAATGCAAGGACATTTGGAGAATTAGGTTTCTCAAATGTGGTTTGTTTTCTTTGGCATCTAGGATTTCTTCATTCTATTCTCGGACATGATTGCTTTACTCCGAGCTAAAAGTAAAGTGCGTAGTTATTGCAACTCCAAACGGAGTTTCAGTCTGAGCAGCTGAATAGATCCGAACATGTAGTGGAAAATCCAGTTTGTCCAAACAATGGCTGACGGCCAAAAAAACGGCAGGACTAACAGAATAGGTTTTGCTGTTCTGTTTGGTTGCTGCAGAATTTGCACATAACGGCTGAAGGTCTGGAATAGATGACCGCTTTCATTGGTCAAGGCCCGCCCATGAGCCCGCTTGACTGACATGTCAAACAACCAATCACAGTTCGATTCGTTCAGCATCACGCTTCGGGTTCGTGGAAATGGCGCCATAATAACAGACCGGTGTGTGAAACTCTCGGATGTATTTTAAAGATGAAATATTTCACATACTTTTGTAACTCCAGCGTTTAGTTGACCCTGATAAGCGCTCGGCGTCAAGGTTGTAAACACGACGGCTTTCTTCTTTCGTGAGAGGGTTTGGCGCCACGGCATCTTTGTTTCCAGGCAGAACGTTAAAGAACGCGACACACGTCTCCCGGAAATCCTGTATAATTCAACCAATCAGAGGACGACTTCAACACTCCTGAAGTGTTTCCAGATAAGAGTACCACATGCACCAGACGTTTAGCCAACGGTCCGTGGGCGTGACGTCTGAGGCTGAGACTAGCGTATGACTAACAGGCCTGATTGACGTGACCCTTTGATTTTTATCATGCACAGCAGGAAAGACTATTGACTGGTTATTTTGATATCAAAGGGTTTATTTTTCTAAAAAAGAAAAAAGCCAAAAAACAAGCAAAGGACACATATGAAGATAAACAACACCCCTTTTAAATAGTTATGTTTTATTATTCTAATTATTATTATTTCACTAAATAGCTTTCCGGTGTATCATATGTAGCGTGTCAATGTTGAATACTGACTTACAGTGTATCTGCTAGCTTCAAATATTTCTTATTATTTTAAAAATTATTTATTACAATTATATTAAGGATTATTAGTCATTTAATTAGGTATTTTGTTTTAATGTTTAAATATTGTTTTCCTCAGTGAGACTCTCAAAATGCACTTCCCTAGTTAAACACGCTCCTACCCAGAATGCACTGCAGCAGCGGGTCAGGCTGGTGAATGCTACACCAAAGCTTCAGTGTTTAATTTCCACACACTGCTGGATATGTCTGCATATGTTGTTATGTTAGGACAGGTATGTCGCCTGTGCGTTTGTACTGAAAGGTCTTGTTGTGGAGGACAGCGCTGGGGTCTGTGATCCTGATATTCATACTCCGTCATAATTAACGTAAAGGCTCGTGCAGTGATATTTGCATCTGTCAGCCAAAAAGCACATGAGATGTCCCTGAGATCTGCAGATTTTATCAGCACTTTCATGTATGAAACTGAGGATTTTTATTAGATTAGATGATTAAACACTTATGATTTTGTACTTATTTAATCATTGTAACAGACATGCACAAACTATATGATTCACAGCTGGGCTGGATTCACATCTTCAGAAAAATCACAAAAATCTTCAGAAAAAAGTTGCAAAAGTTCTCATAAATTCTAAGAGGTTTGTAAGAATGTTTAAAAATGTGCAATTCTTAAGAAAAAAAATCCAAACATACTAATGATAAATTCTAAGAAGTTCATAAGAATCTTGAAAAAATTTGCAATTCTTGAAAAAACGTTATGAAAGTATTTAATAAATTCTAAGTTTGAAAAATGTTGAAAAAAATTGCAGTTCTTGAAAAAACGATGAAAATTCAAATGATAAATTCTAAGAAGTTTGTGATTGTTTAAATCTTTTCTTATCTGAAAAAGCATGTCGCATATTGTCGTTGCCACAGGCACTCAACGTTTTACTTTTAAATAACTTGTTTTTAACTAGTTTTTTTCAAGAATTGTATTTCTTAAGTTTGTAATAAGACAAAAGATAACATTCATAAGAGGTTTTTTGGGAACACAAAATGTTTTTTCTCAAGTTAAGAATAATTCTATTCTTAAGAATGTTTTGTGAATTGAGCCCAGTGTGTTGTCATTGTTTGAAGTCGTCTGTCTGGAATGTCTAGGAATAATTGTGTGAATCCTTTAAAGCGGTTATATCTTGCGTTTGTTATTTATTTTTTCTCCTTGGGAAATTAATTGGCAATATTTCCGTGCTGTGCCTTTAAGAGACGATGTAAACACCCTCTTCATATTTAACATGGGCTGCGTTCCAGTCCGTTTTCTTATGCCCTTCACTCGCAAACTTCCCTCCGTCTCGTTCACTCGGATGTACGTCATTGATTACGTTGCATGAGTGGCCCACTTCATGTATATACTGTAGGTATGCTTGGGTGGTTATAAATGTAAATATATATATATATATTGTATACTTTAGTTTTATATATTGTAGTTGTTTGAGGTGGGGATAAATTAAACACTATCTGCAATGACATCATAATCGTGTTGCATTGTGGTCTATGGAGCGGTCTGAAGTGTGCATATGAAGCAGACTCGCTCCCTCAGTCAAATTCGAGTGATCGAGGGTCTGTCCATGTAAACTTCCCTCGTCCACTTCGCGTAGTGGAGGGCACTTCAAAATGTCAGCGTGGATTGCCCCGAGGGTAAGTGCTTAGGGAAGTCCACGAGTGCGTGTCTGGAGTGGAACGCAGCCACGAGCATTTGGACACATTTGGATAGATTCATCTAAAAGTGTTGAGATCTTCATTTTGCAGTATTTGCATCTAGGTGAGATTTCTTCTATGACCTCTTTAAAGGAAGCAGTATGTGTGTGTGCTGTTGTAGACTCCATCGAGTGTTTGTCTGACTGCTGTTTCAATGTTTTAGTTCGTGCACTGGACCTGATAGCTCTGATGTATCAAGCACATTGTGTATATGCATATCAGTTTTCTTCTGAAATGATTGGATGCTGTCCAGGCTGCTGTGTGTTCTCTGCACAGACACATGATCTCGTTAGCATTTGGTTGATGACCTTGTATGGTTTGTGAATGTGTTTTTTTTTTCAGTGCAATAAAATTATGATTGGGATACATACTCAATTGCCACTCTCCGAAATACCTTAAAACAGATTTGATATTTAATGCTGACCACAGCACTCTGCGAACGTCTGACCTTTTGCACAATTTCTCAGTGTTTTACCACTTCCATGTTTTACAAGTTACAGGAATTGTATTCTTCTAGTTAAACGTGTTCATGAAAGCACTTCATCTCGTTTGTGAGGACGTGTGTCGTTTGTCTCGAGTGGCATGTAGGGTTTGGAAACACTGTTTTAGCTCTGTGCTAGTGAGCCAGAAGTGGCACGCTTCACCTTTAACCTCTCAGATATGGCACATGATGTACTGTATAATTGCCCTTTAGTGGGATCCGCACTTTTAGTAACTCAGTCCAGTACAGCCTTTTATGTTATGAAAGAAAATGTAAATATAATCAGCAGCAGTTATAATACATCATTGCATGTCCATGATTGCTCGGGACAATACATTTCAACTACTACTCACTTTGTCTTATACTTTTTTTTGTTAATTATACATTTAATTTATTTAGAAAGGGGAGTGTTTGATAAGGAAGAAATACCAAAAGGTTTGGGTTCAGTCTTTTTTCTAACTTTTCTATTCATCAAAGAATCCTGAAAAAAATAGTTCCCACAAAAATATGAAGCAGCTGTTTTCAATAATAATCAGAAATGTTTCTTGAGCAGCAAATCAGCATATTATAATGATTTCTGAAGATCATGTGACACTGAAGACTGGAGAAATGATGCTGAAAATACAGCTTTGATCACAGGAATAAATTATATTTTATGATTTATGAAACGGTTATTTAAAATTGTAATAATATTTCAGTTTTTACTGTATTTTTGATCAAATGAATGCAGAAGAGACTTCTTGGTACAATATTCGATCAACCCTCTAAAGTCAAGTGGTTTTACTTCTCTATTAAATGTAGGCTATATTTTTAAAGAAGCTGTAAAATAATGTTATGTAGATGTATTTCAGCCAAGGACACGGAGAAGAAACACCTGTGTCGATCTAGTTAATCCTGTCGCTTTATTTCGTGCCTCACCTGTAATAACTGAACGGTGCATCACGGTCATTAGTCTTCCTCTAATGCGTTTCATCCGCACAGAAAACGCTGCGGGTTCCAGGCAACCGTTAACATAAAGACGACAGACTGGACTCTTAAACCCGCCGTATGGATCTTCATTTGTGTCATCCGGCGGACATCTGCTGCGGGAAACCATTAAACACAGAACAAGGAAGATGTTTCCATCATCACAACGAAAGAGAGCCGGGGTGAATGCTGTCTGTCTGTCTGTCTCTCTGTCTGGCTTTTGAGCGTAAAGCACAAACATATCTTAACTCAATCATGAGAGTGAATGTTCATCTCAGAATGAATCAAATAACAAATCCACCTCAACAGTTAATTACACTTGCAATGTTTGCCGAAGGCACATGCTTTCTGCTCAAAATCAGCCTTTAAAGCGATTCATTTCCAAAAGCACTAACATTAAATAACATCTGAAGTTGTAATTACAGTAATACAAAATGTGTGAAAATTATTTGCAATGAGAAAATGTTACAAATGTAATATTTTTAAATGTCATATATTAAAAATATTTAATTATATTTATCATATTTACAAATGTTATGTATATATTTAATTCATAGTGCGGTTTTATATAGGTTATATAGGTATTTTGTAATATATTATTGTTTTGATTTGTTCGCTATTTGCAATGGTTACTGTTTACTAATCATAGTGTGCTTTTGGAGAATTGCATATCAATATTATTATTGTTGTTAAATTCAAATTAATTATTATTAGGTACATTTACATTTATGCATTTAGCAGACGCTTTTATCCAAAGCGACTTACATTCAGGTTATACATATTTTTGTCATTACATGTGTTCCCTGGGAATCGAACCCACAACCTTTGCGCTGCTAACGCAATGCTCTACCACTGAGCCACAGGAACACTATACTAGTACTATACGCTCTATATGCTATATGTGCTATATGCTATAATATGTGCTATATGCTATAGTACTATATGCTCTAACCACTGAGCCACAGGAACACTATACTAGTACTATACGCTCTATATGCTATATGTGCTATATGCTATAATATGTGCTATATGCTATAGTACTATATGCTCTACCACTGAGCCACAGGAACACTATACTAGTACTATACGCTCTATATGCTATATGTGCTATATGCTATAATATGTGCTATATGCTATAGTACTATATGCTCTAACCACTGAGCCACAGGAACACTATACTAGTACTATACGCTCTATATGCTATATGTGCTATATGCTATAATATGTGCTATATGCTATAGTACTATATGCTCTAACCACTGAGCCACAGGAACACTATACTAGTAGTAGTAGTATATGTGGTTTATGTTAAGTGGTTAGTAATTATGTAGACTTTATTGTATTGTATATAAATTGTGAAGCACTTTGGGCAATACAATTGCATTAAAATGTGCTATACAAATAAATAAAAGTTGAAGTTGAAGTAACCCACAACATTAAAAAACATAAAATTCAGACGAAACCTGCTGAAAAAACCCATCTTTTTGAGCCTCTAAACTGCTTCTAGTTTGCTCAAACTGACCAGAGTAAAAACACAAACCGGCTTCAGGCAACAGGTCACCTCATTTTAGTTACAACTTCAAATATCTGTCCTGACATTAACCTGGCACTAAACCTGAATGCCGTGTTGGCAGACAGTTTGGATAGATCAGAGCCCCCAGGTTTAATTCAGAGAATCTTCTTCGTGTTTTATCTTCCTTTGGCTTTGAAATCAAATCTAACGCCGTTCAGGATGTGCCTCACCCTCCTTCAGGAAAACAGAGACAATGCAGTTTTTAGACGTGACGCGACTGTTTGGGTGGAGACCAGAGCGTTTCCTAATCTCAGAAGGCATCGGTATCAAACTCCTGTATGATGTCTTTGGCTATTCATGTAGGAGTTTTCCTGATCTTCAAACACAACCTCTGCTTTATAGGTTCATCTGTGAGGAGCTTTGGATCTGGGACCGTTCTAACCCAAAAGCATGGCCTGGATTTCTGACCGGTTCCTTATTATAGCCCTAGCACCCTGCTTACGCTCTTGCTTGGTTATTCGATGGTTATGGACGTTCCCTGCATTGCGCAAACCAGATTTCCCCTAAAGTCAGTTGGCAGCTGAAAATCTAGATGTCCTGCCAATTTTGGATTATGTGCTTTTTGTCATTTTGTGTTGGATGTCAATAACTCGTCTCGACGTGTCCCTGCCGGTCCTCCGCTATCAGGATATCCAACGTTGTGTTACTGGCTGCAATCCTCTTCATTATTGTTTACAGGAAGACCCATAGTCGTAGTTTTGACATTCCTCAGTAACTCCCATCACGTATACTGATTTTTACTAAGTCTCTAAGTGATTTATTAACCTGATCTACTGGCATTAAAAGGACAGTCAACCTAAAAATGAAAAATGAGTCGTCCTTCAGTCTCCCTCGAGTCGTTTCAAACATGAGTCTCTTTCTTTAGTGGAGCATTTGTCTCATCCAACACCAACAAAGTCTCTTGGCTGACGCAGCTGCCAAAATCCAGTCCTTTGTCCTAGCATGACCCTTTGTATAGAAACACTTCCTCTTTCAGCAAAATGTCTTTTAACCTGTTAGCCCGCACTCCCCATTTTGGGACTCAGTTGAAAAATACCTACCTAAATTAAAATGATATCAGTTCCTGACTTCAGTGTGCTACACACATGATTTTGGTGTCTATGGAAAGAAGACCCTTTGGGCTTTACTATCCATCATCCAGAGTTGATAATGCTCAAACAGATAAACAGTTATAGAGACGGAAGTGTGCCACACTGAATAAATGTATTTCATATTAAAATACATGAAATAAGTCCTGGAGCAATCTAGACAAGTAATGGGTGGAAAGTCACATGTCTCATGAGTTTATATTTCAAATCTGAAGAAGATAGCCCCCCCCCCCCCCCCCCCCACCACCACCACCACATGTTTGAGGAAAAATATTTATTTACCAAATGTATTGAAGAGTTCTACAAACTATTAAACTATTTTATCTATAAAACTATTAAACTATCTCATTATACATACCACTGCATGTTTTTAAATTATACAATTATTATAGACTTCGACCTCATGTAAGTGTTTTATTTGAGCACTAAAAAATACAATAAGAATAATTTGAGTAATAAAAAGAAAAAAAAATAGCTTTGTATGTAGTACATACTCTGATATGGCCAGACATTCACGCTGATTGCTGTTAAGAGTCAGTAATCACACGCTGATGTGCGGTAATAAAGATGATAATCATACAGATATGGGTCATATAGTCATTTATAGGCGTTCATAGTGATAGCCGTCATTGAGTCAGAGTAATCACAGCTGATTATCAGCCACACAGATGATAATCATACAGATATGGGTCATATAGTTATTTATAGACATTCATAGTGATAGCCGTCATTGAGTCAGAGTAATCACAGCTGATTATCAGCCACACAGATGCTAATCATACAGATACAGCCACATTCCCCACAAAACACACATATATTACAAATGTTGGGAAAAAAAGGTTTATTTTGTCCAAAATAATCGATCGCTAAGTTCCGCCCCCTTCAGATGACAGGTGCGTCACAGCCCTCGCGAGAGAGCGCCAGAAGTCAAATAAACAATCGTACGCTTTTTATTTCTCATTCTGTGTGTAACACTGCGTGCTACAAAACCATGTGTTTTTTTACAACCAAGAGCAGTTTTTGAGCGTGAGCTATTCCATAACGGATACAAACAATAACTATCCCTGAAGAACGGAGACGTACACAAAGGAATATCCATCCATAGAACAGCGTTATTGCTTGGTTGGATTAAAGTGCTCGATGTGATGTTGTTCCGTGTACCTTACCTCTCGAACTAAACCGGATTTACAGCAGTGGATGTGTTTGTGACTCAATATTACACGGAGCTGATATGCACTGCGTTTGTATTATGGATGTTTTGATGTGCACTGCTTACACAAATTTATCAAATACATTCCTTATAAGCTTTCATCGAAAAACAGCGATCTATCGTCGATGCTTAGACCCTCTGAATGATATAGTTTATCAAGATTAATTTAGTCCCGTTTCATTTAATCTATTTATAAACAATGACATGTGAAAACAAAGACGTTCAGTGTGCTGTGCGTCCTCGTGCAGGCTAACATGTTTTTAATAACACATGATATCACTTAAAATTATATTTTTTATCAATTTGATAAATTGTTAGCTATAGGCTACAAGCTACAAAGAAATAACTACGTTGGAGTTACTTAAATAGGCAATGATATGCTTTATAAAGTGTATAGCTATAACTATAAAACTATTATACAATATAACAATCATGTATTATTGATTTCAGGGCTGTATTTTTTCTGGTTTTGAGTGAATGAAAAGCAAACAGGTAAATACTCTGGATGAAAAAAAGGTAAATATACAGTATATTAAATTGTATAATAATAATAATTTACATAACCGAGTGGGGGGGTAAATGCATGGTTAAATAACAGATTCACTCAAATAAATGGGGCTTTCCAGCTCTGCATATGAGATGGTTATTAGGACGAAGCGACTGCATGAACGTGTGCTCTGGTCTTTAGATACTTCACTCTGGGTCTGTTCTGGTTCAGTTTTACACAGAGACACACTGTCCTCTAGTGGAGCCACAGTATGCTGAACTCTCTCCCGCTTCATATAGTTGCTCACCAAACAAACAAATCAAAGAGTTTGTGAGCCGATGCCATGCCATACAACCGAAGATTACTACAACTAAAGCTGAAATTCGAAAGAAAGACATTTTTATTTATGTTTTAAATGCCAAAAGCTATATAAAAAATGAAATGGAAAAATGAAAATAAAATGATCTATATCAATGCATACTAAAATAAAACTATAAACTCAAATAAAATAAAAACGAACATTAAAAAATATAAATAAAAGCTCATTAAATAATATTAATACAGACTAAAATAGTATTTAAAACTACATAAACTAAAATTAAAACAGAAAATATAAAATAAATTAGTAAAAGCTATACATACTAAAAGTATATACTATACTAAAATACTAAACGTCCCACTTGTTTTAATGTATTATAGTATACACATAATAAGAAAAAAGGATGAAGGCATAACAATGATGAATTTTACAGATATGACTAAATACACTGAATAAACCCCCACTAAACCAGCCTTTCGTCCTGTTTCAGTTTACTGCCCCAATAAAAGCAGTTCTTCCTGATATACGTCTGTAGCCCTTGTTCCTGATGTACGTCTGTAGCCCTTGTTCCTGATATACGTCTGTAGCCCTTGTTCCTGATATACGTCTGTAGCCCTTGTTCCTGATATACGTCTGTAGCCCTTGTTCCTGGACAGCCCTTGTTTAAACGTCTGACCTTGTTCTGGTAACGTCTGAGCCCTTGTTCCTGATATACGTCTGTAGCCCTTGTTTATTGCTGTAGCCCTTGTTCCTGGTATACGTCTGTAGCCCTTGTTCCCGGTATACGTCTGTAGCCCTTGTTCCCGATATACGTCTGTAGCCCTTGTTCCTGATATACGTCTGTATCCCTTGTTCCTGGTATACGTCTGTATCCCTTGTTCCTGGTATACCATCCCTTGTTCCTGGTAACAGCCCTTGTTCGTAACGTCTGTACTTGTTCTGGTATACGTCTGTAGCCCTTGTTCCTTTCAGCCCTTGTTCCTGTTTCAGCCCTTGTCCCGATTACTGCTTGTTCCCAATACGTCTGTATCCCTTGTTCCTGGTATACGTCTGTATCCCTTGTTCCTGGTATACGTCTGTAGCCCTTGTTCCTGATATACGTCTGTAGCCCTTGTTCCTGATATACGTCTGTAGCCCTTGTTCCTGAAGTCTAGACACATTATTGCCTGCGATGGCTCTCGGGTAACTTCAAACACCGTTTCCATTCGACATGAGCATTTGCTCGGGATGGGATCGTCTCAAATGCTGCAGAACCAGTGAAACGGCTGACCTTGTTGTTTTCTATGATAATTAAGCCATTTGGGGGACTGGCCATGTCCCAACACTTATCTACAATACAATGAGTGCTTGAGTGCTGGATGAGGAGACACCCCCCTTACTATGTAAAGAGCTTTGG
Source organism: Schizopygopsis malacanthus (assembly GCA_027474115.1). Classification (NCBI taxonomy): domain Eukaryota; kingdom Metazoa; phylum Chordata; class Actinopteri; order Cypriniformes; family Cyprinidae; genus Schizopygopsis; species Schizopygopsis malacanthus. The sequence goes on along the minus strand of CM049871.1, from coordinate 5,542,980 downwards.
GTGCCTAGAAAAGCACTATATAAATGTAACTAATTATTGTTAAAATGTAAAAAGCACCCTGCTCCATGCAGCTAAAGGGTCTCTTCCCTGAACGAGGTTTACCGCATGCACACATGTGTGATTTTCTCAGGGATTTCCAGCAGCAGCTGCTGGTTTCTGCTGATAATGTGAAGTGTGAAGCTGTCAGACTTCTGCATGAGCTTCGAGAAGTGAAACATCCACCGAGACAACACGGATATTATTGTGTTAGACGTGTGTCCTTTAATATTAACTAGGTGCAAAAACAGGAACACTCTGGTTTTAACAGTCAGATATTTATGAGTCATATGATCTTATAAATGAGTCATACGAGCAAAAATAGAACAAGTACAGATTTCATGTTTGGCTCTTGGTAATGTTGTGGTGAGCAGACATTAGCAGGGGAAAGTCATTAGTCATAAAGAAACCCCTCAAAACACCCCCTGACCTGATGTACAGGCTTCAATCAAGGATTTGAGAACATGCAGAAGCATTTCATAATGACACTGAATATCCATATACAGTATTAATATGCCTGCTGGGGAATGAGTGGCCTCGTGTAACTCTATAATGCATATAATAGTCTGAATTAAAGTAAATCAGTGAGATCTTTATAACAGTTAAGCAGACTACTCACATAAAATACATGTAAATAAATATCAGTTTTCACTCTATATCTCCCATGTTTTTCTAAGGTTTTGTTTTTCTAGAATATTTCTGTGTGGATAACTAAGTAAATCAAAGTGGCTTCAGTTCAGTAAGTGTTCATCTTGAAATATTGCTAAAAGTTTTTCTTACATTA
>CM049871.1:5479660-5537160 GCA_027474115.1 Schizopygopsis malacanthus | reverse complement strand
ACACACACACACACACTTGGAGCAGTGGGCACACACACACAGACACACACACACACACACACACACACACACACACACACTTGGAGCAGTGGGCACACACACACAGACACTTGGAGCAGTGGACACACACACACACACTTGGAGCAGTGGGCACACACACACACACACACACACACACACTTGGAGCAGTGGGCACACACACACACACACTTGGAGCAGTGGGCAGCCCAGGGAGCAGTCGGGGGTTCGGCGCCTTGCTCAACACACACACACACACACACACACACACACACTTGGAGCAGTGGACACACACACACACACTTGGAGCAGTGGGCACACACACACACACACACACACTTGGAGCAGTGGACACACACACACACACACACATACACACACACACACTTGGAGCAGTAGACACACACACACACACACACACACACACACACACACACACTTGGAGCAGTGGACACACACACACACACACACACACACTTGGAGCAGTGGACACACACACACACACACACACACACACTTGGCGCAGTGGACACACACACACACACACACACACACACACACTTGGAGCAGTGGGCAGCCCAGGGAGCAGTCGGGGGTTCGGCGCCTTGCTCAAGGGTCTCACCTCAGTCGTGGACAATTCCTGCCGGAGCCGAGATTCGAACCCACAACCTCGGGTCACCAGTCCGACGCTCTATCCATTAGGCCACAACTGCCCCTGTTTGGGTATTATTACCTGAATCTTACCAGAATGTTCTCCTCTAGAGATCTCAACATTGTCTCAAAGTCAACTCAATGCTTTTCATAGGAACTCAAGCATTTCTCGTCAGATTCTTGCTAGAAATGTATTGAGCTATTATTGATGTATTCATTTTTATAGGTCTATGCTCAACATTCGACTCATTTGTGTCTATTTTTAAGGCATTTTTTGAGAAACATTTGATGCTTAGTTGATAAATGCTTAAAAAATTGCCATGAGCTAAGAAAGCGCAACCTTTAATCATATGGACACCTTTTACAGTAAGTAGTGCATATTTAGACCAACATAAGCATACTTTAATCCAATTTTATCGTTAAGACGTCCAGAACAGCTGCAACAGATTAACCGATAATCGGTTTGACAAATATTCTCCCTGATATTTATGAATTTTACCGAATCGAATATCGAATCCACCAATAAATTGAGAATTGCATGCAAGGCCACCATTAAGAACCTGTTCAAATGTAAAGCAACTAATTACTAAACTTAATTTAACACAACTGCCGGTAATGCACAAATGAGGTGCATTACATAAACGCTTGATCTGTCGTTTAAGCTTGGCGCCACGAAATAGAGTTCAGTAATCTGTCAAATCATGTCTCAGAGATGTAACTTTACATAAGCTGAAAATAAAGCAGGCTTGAATGGGTGCATGATGGAAATAAAACAATAAATGCTGGTTCTGCATATCGGTTATCGGGCATATAAACATGCAAATTATCAGTTATAAAAATCGATTGATCTCTAATTTTCATCTAAAGGCCGAGTGGTCACCCAGAAGAAGCCCGATGTCTTTCTGAGGCTACACGGGTGAAGTCAACAGCTCCTTTGTGTTTTTATTTGCCATGCAATACCGTTGTATCAGGTTGATGCTGTTCAGGAGAATATTGATTGTGTCCATGTGCTGCTGGTAAGGCTGTTTTTATCAGAGCGGAGATGAACTCGGTTTAAAGCAGAACGTTGTATATTTAGAACGAGAAAAGACAATGACATGTTCCTCCCACGACTCCTTATCCAAGCATCCTATCAAGAATCACGGGACGGATTGAATCGTGTTCCCAGGATTCACATATACTGTATGCTAGCATTGGAAACACAAGCATATCCGTAAACGATAGTGTAGCACTTGCTACTACAGTGGTCAAAATGTGCAGTGTCCCGTAGTGCACACTGTGTAGTGTCTCCCATAATGCAGTGCGCTTGACTGGATCTTCCACATGCAAATGGTCAAAATACAATGATTAAAAATGCAGACTTTTATGTTTTATAAACACAACAATAGATGCCACGTGCTGAATTAAACGTGTTCATAAAGAGGTCTTGTGACATCAATGTAGAATACTACTATGGAAACAATTATTGTTACTTATTGTTTCATATTTTAATAAATAGGAGGCATTGTGTAGTGCAAACTAAGCATTTTGACCAAAAGAGGATCTAAACATTGACCTCAACACAAAGAATACCGACGTCCAGTGTTATTTAAATATGATTGATATGATATTTATTGATATTGTGTTTTTTATATTCTCATTTTAATGAGTAATTTTATGTAGGAATATTTTTTTTGCAATTTTTAGTAGTTGTTATTAATAGTTTCCTTTCACGTATTGTAATTTCAGTTTTAGTTTGAGAAACTTAAACTTATTTTAGTTAGTAGTTAGTTAAGCTTGGCATCTAATATTTATATTTTTGGCTTTATTTCAATTAACAAAATCATTAGTTAACAATAACAACAAAAGTAAATGCTGTTTGCTATACATGCTATATTTGAACACTTATTACCTTTATTTTTGTTTATTCAAAAACACAAACCCTAGAGTATGATTTCATATCCCGTTTATTCGTTGTGGAGTGAAGTGATTTTTTTCTTGATCGTGTGATTGCACCTAATATAAAACAGAAAGAGTTAAACGACTTTGTAACACTGTTAATCTCAGCCGTAACGTGTGAATATGAATTCTGCCAGGCGTTGCTTGGAAACCTTTTGAGACGGTCCAGTCATGCAGCTTAATTAATATTCATGATCCAAGAATAGAATATTTCATATTTATTGCAGAGGAAACTCAATTAACATAATTGAATGTGTTTGTAAAATAATTTCTATCAATCATATTAAAATATATACATAATAAAATGTATAAATTATCAAATCGTTTTTTTTTAATGCATTAGAGGAAATATGTCATGAAATATGTGAAGTATCTGGCAGAAGGCAGTTGTTTGGTTGGGCTTGTCAAAGGAACTGGAAATACTGGAAGTGGAAAGGGTTTATTAAAGAATGAACTGAATGTTGTTGCTCTTAAACAGCGCTCTGCCGCTGAATAGATCATGTGCTCCTTACAGTGCTCTCTTGTTTCGCTACCAAGGAAACCGTGGCTCATCCGAGCATATGAAAGCAGGAACGGAAAGTCATGTGGGGGGGGGGTGTTATTGCACATACGAGCTCCAGCAGAAACAGGAAGCCAGATTTATTTGGAGGATCCTGAGATGTGCATGAAGTTATTCCAGCTGAAGTAAATGGTTTGAAACCCCGTTGGCTGTTTTGCTTGTGCACGTTCACACTGGCTGAACCGGCCTGATCCGCTCTGGATTGGGACACCGCTGCTTCTCTGATCTGCAGGTTTTGCAGGTGTCTGATGCTCTGATAGCGATGCTAGCACATTCTCGCCCTGCGGCAGTGCTAACGCTCCTCGGGTAGATTCAGCGTTCGCCCCGGGGGGGTTACAAGCAGCAGCCGTTGAGGGCTGAAGCGTTTTGGGTTGCTTGTTTGTGCTTTTATAGCTTCTGATCTTATCTACACCTATAGTTAGAGCTAAACTACACCTTTTGAAGCTGTATGCTTCTGCTTTTTGAAGATATGTATATAGCACACACACACACACACACACACACACACACACACACACACACTGCCGTTCAAAGGTTTGGGGTCTGTATGATTTTTTTCTGTTTTTGGAAGAAGTCTCTTCTGCTCACCAAGGCTGCATTTATTTGATCAAAAATACAGTACAAACTGTAATATTACACATTAAATATTATTGCAATTTAAGTTGATCTGTTTTCTGTTTGAATATATTTTAAAAGGTAATTTATTAATGTGATGCAAAGCTGAATTTTCAGCATCAATACTCCAGTCGTCACATGATTCTTCAGAAATCATCTAATATGCCAATTGCCGCTCAAGAAAAAAATTATTATTATTATCAATGTTGAAAACAGTTGCTTATTTTTTTTTTTATGGAAACTGTGATATATTTTTTTCAAGATGATTTGATGAATAGAAAGAACAGCATTTATTTGATAAAATCTTTTGTAACATTATAAATGTGTTAACTGTCAATTTTGATCAATTTAAAGCATTGATTAATACAAATATTACATTCTTTAAAAAAAATCGAAGTTAACCCAAACTTTTGATTAGTATCACTAAATAAATTAAGAATATAACAATATAATATAAAAGTTATATTTTCTGAATTGGCTTAAAAGATTGATGATTATAATGATGATAATTAATTATTATTATTCGATCAAAGGAAGCATAATTTTGACCAAACAGCCATAGATTACGATTAGAGACTGAAATGAATCACTTCATTGAAACGAACATTTTGAACTGATTCACTGTAAAGCCATTTTTGTTGCTAAAGCTGATATTAAATCATCTCTTTTTAACACTCTGATGTTTGTAAGTCCCAAGACAAGGATCACAAGATCACAACACCAGTCTAATGACGTGGTCATCAGGAAACATCATATTTCACAAACAACTATTCCAGAATATTAAACTGATACTAAAATGAAAAACGCAAACCATTTAATAAACCAAACTTGTTTTTTTGAGTAAATATCTCCATGAAATAAAACCTAAGCTTAAATGTTTGTGAATGTTTTCTATGCTGCTGATATGCAGCGTGTGTCTGTTTCCTCACAGGTCTGCTGGTTGGTACTCTTGATGTGGTGCTGGACTCGAGCGCCCGTGTGGCCCCGTACAGGATCCTCTACCAGACCCCCGATTCCCTGGTTTACTGGACCATCGCGCACGGTAACACACTGCCTCGCACCCCCGCTGGAGCATATGTTAGTGCCTCAAGTGCACAACTATTCCAGTTTCTTTCAAACGCTGCCGGTTCATATTAACTTCACTGATGGAAAACACTAAAATGTTTTGAATGGCGTTTGTTAGGAATCGTGTTTGTGCAGGACTATGAAGAGTCTTCTGATGCAGGGCAGTGCTTTATGTGCATAAACTTAGTTATGATGAGAGGAACAAATAGGCAGCAGGACACTGCACACACTGTGACATGAAGTCTTCTGATAGGGGAGTGCTGTTAACCTAAGCTTAGTTATGATGAGAGTAAATGTTAGGCAGCAGGACACTGCACACACTGCGAGAATGAAGAGTTTGCAGGGGAGTCTATGCTAAGAGCTTAGTTATGATGAGAGGAACACAGATGTTAGGCAGCAGGACACTGCACACACTGTGACTATGAAGAGTCTTCTGATGCAGGGCAGTGCGGTTAATGTGCAGTTAAGAGCACTTAGTTATGATGAGAGTAACACAGATGTTAGGCAGCAGGACACTGCACACACTGGTTGGTCTTCTACAGGGGAGTCTGTTAATTGATAAGAGCACTTAGTTATGATGAGAGGAACACAGATGTTAGGCAGCAGGACACTGCACACACTGTGACTATGAAGAGTCCTCTGATGCAGGGCAGTGCTGTTAATGTGTGGCCTTAGTTATGATGAGAGGAACCAGATGTACAGGATGCACACCTGCGAGACTGAAGAGTCTTCTGATGCAGGGGAGTGCTGATGTGCAGTTAAGAGCCTTAGTTATGATGAGAGTAACCGATTAGGCAGCAGGACCTGCACACACTGTTTGAAGAGTCTTCTGCAGGGACTGTTAATGTGCATAAGAGCACTTATGATGAGAGTAACACAGATGTTAGGCAGCAGGACACTGCACACACTGTGACTATGAAGAGCCTCTGATGCAGGGCAGTGCTGTTAATGTGCAGTTAAGAGCACTTAGTTATGATGAGAGGAACACAGATGTTAGGCAGCAGGACACTGCACACACTGTGACTATGAAGAGTCTCATGCAGGGCTCTGTTAATGTAGTAAGAGCCTTAGTTATGATGAGAGTAACACAGATGTTAAAGACACTGCACACACGTCAGAAGTCTTCTGATCAGGGCATCTGTTAATGTCAGTTAAGAGCACGTTTGAGAGGAACACAGATGTTAGACAGCAGGACACTGCACACACTGTGACTATGAAGAGTCTTCTGATGCAGGGCAGTGCTGTTAATGTGCAGTTAAGAGCACTTATGATGATGAGAGTAACACAGATGTTAGGCAGCAGGACACTGCACAACTTCTATGAAGAGTCTGATAGAGTGCTGTTAATGTGGAAAACTTATGATGATGAGAGTAACACAGATGTTAGGCAGCAGGACACTGCACACACTGTGACTATAGTTGATTATATAGTTTGCACAGGTCTGAATTACATCTATTGCATGTGAAGACACATGGAGCCAGTTGTCACAATACCAAAGTTTTTGTAGCTTGAGCAATCAGTAATATTTCTCTATTCATTTTCAGGAAAGATTCCTGTTTCATACCAGTTTCACAACTATCGTTCTTTCAACATGATTTTTTGGGTAGTGGACTATTGCTCTATTTTTAATTTATTAAATTTTTTAACTTAATTTTTGTCATTTAATTTATATTTTAACTTCTAAATCTAAATACAAATAACATTTGTTTAGATATTACTGCAAATGTATAATAATAATTCTAAATAAGTAATACATTGAAACAATGGCAAGTAGCCTTCGGTATCTCTTCAGTTAAGAAAGTATTGCTTTAAAAAAAACTAAAATAAATAAATCAAATCAAACCACTGTAGTTTCTGCTACACAATTATTGACATGGTAGATATATTTGTGCAAGAGTGATTTACGTTATTTGCACATATTATGTGTATGTTATTTACACTCACTGCTGAAATTAATAACACATCAAAACAATGGCAAGGAGCCTTCAGTATTGTTCCAGTTAAGTAACTATTGCTATAGAAAAGACCCCAAAAAATAAAAACGCTAATAATATAAAATAATTCTGCTGTACAATTATTGGCATGATAGATGTATTTGTGTAAGAGTGATTAATGTTGTTTACACTTAAAGAAACCATTAGTTTTGTCAAAATACCAACATTGTAATTTTTGTAGTCAGTAGCAATGCTTAAGAAATGTCATGATTTTTTATGATACCACAACAAACATGAATTTGACAATGAGCCTCTTATATAATTCACTATTTTATTTTAATATTGTAAAACATTATTTTTAATCATAAATAAAAAATAACAGATTTAAATATTATTGCAAATGAATAATTCTAAATAAATAATACTTTTAAAGCATTTCTTTCAAATAAACATTGCTTTAAAAAGACAAACACACATTCAGTGATAAAATAATACGTGGAGACATATTGAGAGTGAACATACAGTCAGACATAGAATAAAACATGTTATTTATGGATGACACAGCATTGTATCAGTAAGATTAATATGCTCGTCCCTCAGTATTTACGGTAAGAGCGTCCGCGTGCTTCCCAGAGGAGCCGAGAGTGCTCTGTTTCTGAGATAATCTGGTTTACAGGCCGCTGCAAATGCTGCTTCATATTTCACAGGCGGTTACTTTACTAGCTGCAAGCGTTTGGTAAATCTCGAGAAGCCGTGTGCCTGCTCTGATGAGCATATGTTCTGTGAAATAATCTATAGCATGACTGCATTTAGAGACTCTTTTATTGAACAAGTATTTTCTAGAACTTATCCTAGGCTTCATTTACAGTTATCAGTATTTAGAGACCGATGCTAAAATAAACAACTAAATAAATGTATAAATCATGTAATACATGTTTAGTATTAAATGTATATATAACTATAAAAATGTAATAAATGCCTATATTATAAATATAAAATTATAATATTAATATTACATGTACTATTTAATATTTATATTATTATTTTTGTTTACTATTTAAATATTGTTGGTTGTCAGACATTTATAAATAAATAAATAATGTAATGTGTGTGTGTGTGTGTGTGTGTGTGTGTGTGTGTGTGTGTGTGTGTATGTGTGGTGTGTGTGTGTGTCTGGTGCGTGTGTGTGTGTGTGTGTGTGTGTGTGTGTGTGTGTGTGTGTGTGTGTGTGTCTGGTGTGTGTGTGTGTGTGTGTGTGTGTGTGTGTGTGTGTGTGTGTATATATATATATATATATATATATATATATAAACTATATGAATTTTATTTTATTATTATTTAATATTAAAATTACATGTCATAAATTGTTGGTTTTCAGACATAAATAATTAATTTAATATTATGATAACATATACGGATATGAACATATTATAAATATATTCATTATTTAATTTTTTTTTTGTAATAATATTTACATTCAATATTAAATGTATTTGTTTGATTTTGTGAGTTTTGGTTAACAGCACATGGAGCGTAGATAGTGATTTTTTTAATAACTGTGTATTTCCATCTTAACCTAATTGCGAGGCAGTCGTCACAGAACGCTCTTAATGAATCATTTGGCTTGTTAGTAATGTGTTTGATTAATTACTGGAGGAGAGCTGTGCTAATACAGAGCTAATTAAACCAAGAACCTGTTCAGTTCTGAGCAAATGAAGATAAAGACCTGGATTGGTGTTGTTTGACGCCGCCGAGGCTTTTGTTTCTGGCAGGGGGCTCTCGTAAGGAGATCACGGAGAACTGGGAATGGCTGGAGCAGAATCTGCTGCAGACGCTCTCCATCTTCGAGAACGAGAATGACATCACCACCTTCGTCAAGGGCAAAATACAGGTTACACATTAGCATTTCAAACACGCTATTCGTTTAACTGCTGCTTCATTATAAGCCAAAGCGCTTATACGTGTGTGTTTGTGTTCAGGGCATTATAGCCGAATACAACAAAGGCCATGATATCAGAGAGGACGACGACACGGATAAGTTCAAAGAGGCCATCACTAAGTTTCGCAAGCTCTTCGTCATGCCGGAGGAGGAGAAGCTGGTCAACTATTACTCCTGCAGCTACTGGAAGGGCAAGGTGCCGCGGCAGGGCTGGCTGTACCTCAGCATCAACCACCTCTGCTTTTACTCCTACCTGCTCGGGAAAGAGGGTGAGCACAGTACTGCATCAGGGGGGGTTGTACTGTAATGTTCTGTGTTAAAACAGAAGAATCATGCTTTTGAATAAAAGCTCAGCAAGTGTTACAATTAAAGGGATAGTTCCTCCAAAAACGAAAATTCCGTTATTAATTACTCACCCTCATGTCGTTCCAAACACGTAAAACCTTCATTCATCAGAACACAAATTATTAAGATATTTTTGATGAAATCTTTGACCCTCCGTAGACAGCAATGTTATTACCACGATCAGCACACAGAAACATAGTAAGGAGTTCGGTAAAATAATACATGTGACTAGGGATGGGTACCGAAACTCGGTATTTAATCGGTCTCGGGGCTAAATTATAAAAGACCGGAGTATCGATAAGCTCTGACGTTAACGGTTCTGCTATCGGTACTGGAGAAATTAAGAAAACACACATACATTTATTATTGCTATATATATACACATTAACTTGCAAATTATATCCCGCCAGAGTCACCAGCTGTTTTTATATGCAATAATATTCAAACTCTTGTCTATGATGCATTTTTGCTATTCCCAAATCAGAAGCGCGATCGCTCACGTGGAGGAGTTCAGCACGCGCAACATAAGCCCTGTTTATGATAGAAGAGAGAACTAACCATTAAAACATGCTTACACTTTAGGCCTGTGGCTGTTATATTAAACTGAGTTTATTTAATGTTTTTTTAGCTTCTAAAGATTATAGCCGTGTTTCTTCTAACACAACTTCCTTCTCTTCACAGCGGCGCGCATTCGTTCCTCCCTGACCAAAACTTAACGTCAGAATCAGATCAATCGTTTGTCGATTGTTGTAAAATGCCGTCTTTACAGTTACTAAATTGCTGGACATGTTTGATAATGAAATGTTGGAAGTACAATCCACACGAGAGACGCTGTTCCTCAGGCTGAAGTGTGTGTGCGTGTGTGTGTGTGTGTGTGTGCAGGGGCGCGGGAAGGTGTTTTATGTAGGGGGTGCTGTGGGGGGGGGGGGTAGTCAATTTCTGCGTATAAATATTACGCCAAATAGAAACAGAAAATCGTGCTATAGCCTACGCACTTTCATGAGATCGTGTTAGACAACAATTAGCTATTTAACAAATGGGAATAGGCTACAATGAATTCATAACAATGTTTTACATTCAAGTTACATTCAAGCTTAAAAACCCTTAAAATGTATAGTGAAAAGTTTTTTTAAAAGCATCTAGCAATAAAGTAATTTTAAAGCTGTTTTTAAAGCATTTGCTGCATGGATTAAAACGATAGGCCAATAAATAATTCACATCAGTCAGACAAAATTACATTGCAACAAATCCTTTAAATTTCAAGGACAAAGATTTACATACTTTTTTTTATTGAATACAATTATAAAATAAAACGCAAATTATAATCGGGCCTGTTTTAGGCTTTCCCTTATTTTTATATTTTAGATGGTGAGGTGACGGGGAAAAATGACTCGCCATTTCCTCATTGGAGAAATATATGCATCTTAACGGATTACATAGGCTAATGAAGAGTTTTTGCTTTGCTTTGAATTATTTCGTTTTAAAGTAGTATTTTATAGCTTTCTATAGATATATTTATCATATCTCTGAGCCAGTTTCGAGTTGCCGAGTTTCGGTTCATCATTGAAGCCTCTTGTTCAAAACCGGAAGAAAGTGCATTCTCTGTTTTCCTATTTTATAAAAGCACAATGTTGATATTGTGAATGCACACAAATAAAAGTAGACCCTTTACAGTTCAAAATGATATATTACTCTTACCTTTATGAGGAAGAAAAAAAATCACACGGCGTATTTTAAGTTGTTTTTACTGTAATAAAAAAATCCTCCATGTCCTGTAAAGCTCGCTTCAGCTTCCACTCTCCACACAAACTGTTGGATATTGCACATTTATATAGGTTAAACATTTAAACTAACACTGTGATATGCTTGAACTGTTTATAGGCCTATCTATCGATTTTATTTTAGTCAAGTCTTGATGATTTGATAAGGTTAAATTAATCAAACATAGGCGATCAACTCTGATGCTGGCCGCTTGGTCGTTGCTTAAAAGAAAAAAATCATTTAACGAACAAAAAATGCTCCCAAGGTTTTTCTACATTAACTTTATGAAGAAAAAAAAAGCGAAACATAGTCTAATCACTTTTCCATTACATACAAAACTGAACTATTTTAGCTATAAGCTGTTTTGGGAGAAGGGAAAGACTCATATCGCTGAGAACAAAAAAAAAAAGTACATCCATGATATTTCCATGTTCCGCTTTTAAGCCACAACCTACAAATTCTTCAACACAATCATAGCATTCACAAACATAAAAGCAAGCATTGGCAGTGCTGCGTGCGTGATTTGGCAGGATGTGCGCAACGTGCGCATCAAATAGCCCTGCATCAGTTTAATAACTTTGATAACTTTAATTCTTACAACTGTTAAATTAATGGGCAAATGGTAAATATGTCGAAGATCACATAGAAATAGATAGCAAAATAGCCAATGTAAACTAAATGTTATAAACATCGGAGCAACCATATACATTTTTAAATTAATCTTTATTATAACAAATTTAGCCTATATATTTTTTTTATTCACAACAGTTTACAGTTGCCCACAGAAAAAAACAGGGGGTGCTGCAGCACCCTCAGCACCCCCTGTTCCCGCGCGTGTGTGTGTGTGTGTGTGTGTGTGTGTGTGTGTGTGTGTGTGCGTGTGTGTGTGTGTGTGTATGTGTTTGCGCGTGTGTGTGTGTGTGTGTGTGCGTGCGCGGCGCGCTCCAAGCTTCGGGCGTTGTCAGTTTGTTTAACTTTGTTTCTTTGTTCATGTTCTTACTCTATCTTATCTTATGTATATAAAACACAAAAAATGCCTGCACACTGCTGCATTTACAAATTTATGTTTTATATTTATTTAATGAAATATTTATTTAACATTTCAGAATATAAAGCCATGTTAATTAAGCTGCTAATCTATCATAGAAATATATATTTCATACATATATGTGTATGTATGTATGTATATATATAAATAACAAAAAGTACCGATAAGAATACCGTTAAAGCACCGGATCGATAAGCAGTATCGATAAGAGTAGTAGTACCGATAAAACCTTAACGATACCCATCCCTACATGTGACATCAGGCGTTCAATATGTGCTGCGAGAATATGTTTTGTGCGCAAAGAAAACAATAATAACATAATTCATTCAACAATTCTTCTCCCCGAGTTACCATCTTCAGCCATTTTAGAGAGTACCCAGAACGGAAACAACGCTGATTATGTTGATTACGTTAAACTAAAACCATAAAAAAACATTCGTTACTTGAAATAAAATTAATAATGACAATAATGTTTAAAATGAAACATTTTTTATTTCAAATTTTCAACCTAGATTAGCTTTAAGTATTAAAATACTAATTAAACTAAACTAAAAAATTAAGTAAAACTAAAAACTAAATAGATATGTTTTTTAAGTGAAACAATTTTTAATTAGATCAAATTAAAATAAAAATCTAAAATTATTAATGATAAAATAAAAATAAAAAAATAACAAAAAAAATTAATAAATAAATTAAAATAAAAAATTACTAAATGATAAATTAGTAATTAAAAATATTAACAAAAACAATAACAATATATCAGTGATACTGAAATAATGCTGGTGAGTAGATGTTGGTCACGTACACACTGCAGCGGTTGTCAGTTCACCTGCTTAATTCTATTCTGTACACACACAATTTAGCAATTTACCAAAAAGACAAATGGATTCTACAAACATAGTAATTCATAGAAAATGCAGGTAATGGCAACCACATTTACATTAACTCTGCACAGTGTGTGCAGAACTGAACTGAACAAGTAGTTGTTAGTGATGTATTTAAACGTAAATCTGAGTTGGGAAGGATGTACGTTTTGATTCAGTGTTGCCAGATATTGCTATAATAAGATAAGTTCCAGATGTGTTATCTTTGCAAATAAGCCACATACCAAAATATCATGACTTGCTCCTGACTACTTTATTATCTCCATAAAATGGATCGCATTATGAGCCAATCTAATCCTAACCAACAGGCCCAAAGTCACTTAATAAGCATTGTTTATAATAAGAGGTCTTGGCAACATTCCCACTTTCAACCCAAACACAATGGCTCTGTTGACAGCGGTTTAGTTAAAATTGCAGAACATAACAAGTCTTTGGTCACTGTAGTATTACTTTTATAAAAATAAATCGTGGATACTGAACGTGTGAGAAGTCAAAATGTTGCAGTGGTTACAACAATATCAATCATCAGTGAGTTCATATGAGATTTACCACTGCATGTAAAAGTGGTTCTCACTCCTGAAATGTACAGTGTGTACAGTAAGTCGCTATTGAGCATGGAAGCTGAATAAATAAGCTTTCCAATGATGTATGGTTTGTTGGGAAAGGGCATTATTTGAAAATCTGGAATCTGAGGGTGCAAAAAAAATCAAAATATTGAGAAAATCACCTTTAAAGTTGTCCAAATGAAGTCCTTAGCAATGCATATTACTTATCAAAAATTAAGTTTTGATATATTTATGGTAGAAAATTTACAAAAGATCTTCATGGAACATGATCTTTACTTAATATCCTAATGATTTTTGGCATTAAAGAAAAATGATAGTTTTGACCAATACAATGTATTTTTGGCTATTGCTACAAATATACCCCTGCGATTTAAGACTGGTTTTGTGGTCCAGGGTCACATATGTTCTGTCCTAACAGATCTCAATGTTTACTCTTCCTCCGTCTCAGTTACGCTGGTGATCCGCTGGGCTGACGTGACTCAGCTGGAGAAGAACGCCACGCTGCTGCTGCCGGACATGGTGCGGGTCAGCACACGCTGCAGCGAGCACGTCTTCTCCGTCTTCCTCAACATCAACGAGACCTTCAAACTCATGGAGCAGCTCGCCAACATAGCCATGAGACAGCTGCTGGACAACAAGGGCTTCGAGCAGGACCGCTCTCTGCCCAAACTCAAGAAGAAGACGCCCAAGAAAGTGTCGGCCCTCAAAAGGTCTGTGACCGCAACACTCATGAAGATAAAGTAGATCAGTCAAGATCACGTGATGCTAGAAAACTGGGGTTAGGAGGGGAATTAAACACCAAGATACAAAGAAATATTCATCTTAATGTTGATTTATATAAGTGTGTGTGTGTGTGTGTGTGTGTGTGTGTGTGTGGGCATGTTTATGTGGTTTATGAGGACACAAATTTGTATAATGACATGGGTATGACACAGGTATTACAAGGAGAAGGTGATTTATGAGGACATTTTCAGTGTCCCCATAATTTAAAACGCTTATAAATCATACAGAGTGAGTTTTTTTGAGGGAAAATAGAAATGCACCGTCTCCTGTGAGGGCTAAGTTTAGGTGTAGGGTAGGTGTAGGGCAATAGCACATACAGCTTGTACAGTATAAAAACCATTACGCCTATGGAGAGTCCCCGTAAACCATAAAAACCAACATGTGTGTGTGTGTGTGTGTGTGTGTGCGTGTGTGTGTGTGTGTGTGTGTGTGTGTGTGTGTGTGTGTGTGTGTGTGTGTGTGTGTGTGTGTGTGTGTATAACGCTGGTGTTGCTCTGATTACTTTATTTAAACGAGGAGACTTATTAAAATATTTATTTAAATGTATTTACTTATTAAAGGCATTTTGTTAAATGAGCACCTGGTGAAGTATTTTTAATTTGCATTGAGTTTATACTAGATACTAGACATTACTAATGTTTTACTAATAATTCAAATTTTTTATAATTATAGTGATATATATTGTTACTGTGAAATAAATAAAAGTTCAAAATAAATGTCAATTATAAATATTGTATTCATAAAAATTGAAATATTAAATTCAAGTTCATATTGTGATGTGAAAATTAATTTTCTAAACAAGTATTTTTGTCGTTTTTATTTGTTATATTTATATTTGTATTTAATTTAAATATTCTTAAATCAAGATACATTTACTTAAGAAGCT
This sequence comes from Schizopygopsis malacanthus, assembly GCA_027474115.1. Lineage (NCBI taxonomy): Eukaryota > Metazoa > Chordata > Actinopteri > Cypriniformes > Cyprinidae > Schizopygopsis > Schizopygopsis malacanthus. Next base: position 5,522,168 of record CM049871.1, on the reverse strand, counting down.
GAATTAATAATAATCAATAATAATACTAAATATCTTCCAATGAGAAAATTAAAAATTAAACTGGTTTTACTTTTGAATGAAGTTTATTCGTTCTACCTCATTTGAAGAGTGTTTTTCTAGCTTTAAACTCACTTAATTTAGCTCATTTATTTCAGAAAGCAAAACGTAATACCTTTCAGTAATTTAGCTTCTCAATGTAAATGCCTCCTGCTTTAAGAAAGTTTAGATATCTGAAAGTATTTTTCAGCTACAGATGAGTCACAGAACTGCTGCTTATCGACTTTATTAGATGAGATACAAAAGAGTGAAGGATTATATTCTGGAGCGAACAGTCGTCTGGCAGCTGTGTGAGACTGAAAAGAGCAAGTCTGGTTTTCCTTCAGAGCGCTCTGAACGCCGTCTGTGCAAACGCCGAGGATTATGGGACAACAGCTCCACCAGTTCTTGGGTGAAGTGACAATAATGAGGAGTTTAGGAAACGTACAGCAGCCTTTTTCAGTATTACTCTTGTTTTTGTGACTTCAGGGATTTGGACGCCAGGGCGAAAAGCGAGCGATACCGGGCCCTTTTCCGCCTGCCGAAAGACGAGAAACTGGACGGTCACACGGACTGCACGCTATGGACCCCCTTCAACAAGATGCACATCCTCGGACAGATGTTCGTCTCCACTAATTACATCTGCTTCACCAGTAAAGAGGAGACCAGCTGCAGTCTGATCATCCCGCTCCGAGAGGTGCGTCACTCTAAACTAGTGCATCATCCTCTAATAAGTACTCCGCATACACACATAACAGTCAGCTTTAATTCGGTTTGTGTTTATTTTGATCCAAACTTGAATATGCATATTCTCCACCATCTTTCACAATCCAGTCAGTTCATGCAGTATATTGAATTATTACACTTCGTGGAAGTAAAGTGGGTTGTGAGCGGCACAGTTACATTTAGAGCCCGAACCGACCCGAAATCCCCCCCCCCCCACAACGAATAGCCAACAAAAAAAAAAAGGAAAAAGGCTGCATTTCACGATTGCATGCAAAGAAACAGATTAATCAAGGCTCTGCCATTTCACAAACATTTACCAGTTATGAAAGTTTGTGAACATCAGGTGCAGCGGTCGCATACATTCTGCCGAGTTTATGAATTTTGTATGAACAAGAAGATGATGATCGTGCAAATTATGGTCATTTTTTGTCAGTTAAGGCTCGTTAGCATTCTGTCTACTTTAAATCAGACAAGATCTTAAATAAGATTGTATTTATTTGAATGAATTAATCCTTTATTTTTAGAGAGAGAGAGAGACCGAGAGAGAGAGAGAGAGACCGAGAGAGAGAGAGAGAGAGAGAGAGAGAGAGAGAGAGACCGAGAGAGAGAGAGACCGAGACAGAGAGAGAGAGAGAGAGAGAGAGAGAGAGAGAGAGAGAGAGAGAGAGACCGAGACAGACGAGAGAGAGAGAGACCGAGACCGAGACAGAGAGAGAGAGAGAGAGACCGAGAGAGAGAGAGAGAGAGAGAGAGAGAGAGAGAGAGAGAGAGACGAGAGAGAGAGAGAGAGAGAGAGAGAGAGAGAGAGAGAGAGAGAGAGAGAGAGAGAGACCGAGACAGAGAGAGAGAGAGAGAGAGAGACCGAGACAGAGAGCGAGCGAGAGAGAGAGAGAGAGAGAGAGAGAGAGAGAGAGACCGAGAGAGAGAGAGAGAGAGAGAGAGAGAGAGAGAGAGAGAGAGAGAGAGAGAGAGAGAGAGAGAGAGAGAGAGAGAGAGAGAGAGAGAGAGAGAGAGAGAGAGAGAGAGAGAGAGAGAGAGGAATGTTGTGCATGTGAACCTGCGTCTGCGCGTCTCTCTCTACAAGCAATGAGGCTTAGTTACTTCAAAAACAGCGATTTTGCCGCCTCATTGCAGAGAAATATAATGTTGTGACTTGCGAGTCAGTAGCCTGTCGAAGCTATTTTACTAATAAAAGTTTCTGTGCTGTTTGTGCGCGATCTCTGATATGTGTGTGCGTGCGTCTATGAAAGCAGCGAAGCCTCTGCATATAGTTTTGGTTTAGCTACAAACCCGACCCGAGCCCGAAGCTATCCATTAAACATTAACCCGAAACCCGACCCGAAACCCGAAAGTATTTCGGGACCCGCGGGTTCGGGTCGGGTAGCAGACCTCTACTCTAATATGCTGATTAGATGACTCTGTCTTCACTAGGTGACCATCGTTGAGAAAGCCGATAGCTGTAACGTCCTTCCCAGACCCTTGTCAATCAGCACCAAAAACAAAATGACCTTCCTGTTTGCCAACCTCAAAGACCGGGACTTCCTGGTGCAGAGGATCTCGGACTTCCTGCAGCAGACCACCTCCAAAATCTACTTTGAGCGGGAAACCACGGGCAGCCTCAGCAGCTCGGACGACGAGGTGGGCACAACTGTGTTTCAATCTACTTTTATTTATTAATAATAATCTGTCTTTTTAAGAAAATAACTCGCTTTTACTCAGTAAGCACACATTAAAATGTCCAATAATTTCTATTCTGTGTAACTTTCTGTTTATCAAAGAATCCTGAAAAAACTAAATATAAAATATTAAAAAAAAAAGATGTCTCTTCTGGTCACAAAGATGTGTTTATGTTTGATCAACAAATGTTGCAAAAGCAATATATATATTGTGAAATATTATAGCAATTTAAAATATTCTATTTTATTTTTTATTCTAAAAAATTATATACTTAATAAAAAAACGTGCACTCTATTAATTTACTAACTGCTTGTTTTCTTTAAAAGAAATGAACACTAGCTTCTCTAATCTTTATGTATTCTATCTATTTGTTTTCTTTTATTTATTATACAATTAACAAAAGCCAAAACGGCCTCTAACAATAGCTTGCTATATTCTTTATCTATTCTATCTGTTTTATTTGTATTTATTATGTAATAAAAACCTTGCTATGTGTACTGCATTAAACGTGTTATAGCACATGCATGTCGTTGCTCTTTTGTTGATTTGATTGCTTCTATTCTCTTCATTTGTAAGTCTCTTTGGATAACAGCGTCTGCTAAATGACTAAATATAAAAATAACCATTATCTATTGTAATAAATTTTAAACTATAATGTATTCCTGTGATCTAAGCTGTATTTCCAGCATCATTACTCCAGTCGTCAGTGTCACATGATGTTCAGAAATCACTCTAATATGATGATTTGCAGCTCAAGAGCATTTCTGATTATTATCAATGCTGAAAACAGATGTGCTGCACAATATTTGAAGATACAGGATTCTTTGTTGAATGCACAGCATTTATTTGAATTATAACTCCTTTGGAGCATTATAAATGTCTTTACTGTCTTATTTAATATGTTTAATAATTCTTAAAAAAACACACACATTACAAAATCTGTCTACTTCTAATGTTTTGACCATGCATCTGTTCTGCGGTGCACAGGTGTACTCTCAGCAGGGCAGTGTGCTGTCCTCTGACGGAGACAGTGACAGACACTTCAATCTCAATGATAACAGGGTTCCCACTGCCACACAAGCCCTGATGACCATGTACCGCCGGCGGTCCCCGGAGGAGTTCAACCCCAAACTGGTACAGCACCCTCATGCCTGATCACAAACACCACAGCATCGTGCTTCAATCACTGTGTACTGAGAGAACTGAGATGTGTCCTGACGAATACTGCACGAGGCTGTGCGTTACAGTGATTTTACCATGATTAAGAGCTGCCTTTACCCCTGAAAAAACTCCCTGCCACACGTGACCAGCAGTTGTGTATTATATTTGTGTTTATACATTCATATTAGTTGTGAGAGTAAACAAATCTTATGTGAAGTTACATGGTTGTAACACTTTACACTTGGTTCAGTGTTATTTTAGTATTTGTATTATCATTAATGTGCTATTATCGTTTTTGCTAATATTTTAAATTACATTTTATTTTATTGTTGTTTTGATTTTAATTTAAGTAATTTTGTGTATTTTGGCATTTTTAATATTTTTTAATGTCTGTGTAATTTGTATTCATTTGTATTATTAGCTCATTTCGTTTTAGTTAATTTATTACTTCTCAAGTTGAACTAAACAAAAAAGTTGCAAAAAAATAATATAAATTTAATTTTTATATATTTTATTTTATTACAAATTATAATCATTTCTAAATAGTAATATATAATAGTTTACAAAATGATATATAAATATAATAATATACAAATATTAATTTAATATTATTTATAAAATAATTTTATATGAAAAAAAAAATTTTTTTTATTTTTTTTTTTATATTTGATTTGAGTTGTATTTGATTTGAAGTAACTAAAAAAGGTTTTAGATTTGATGGAGGATAATAACCCTGGTGCGGTCACAGGTGTGTGTTTATCAGCTTTTGAATGCACCTCGTCCCGTCAGAGTTCAAAGCCTGAAGTCAGATGCAGGTTATTGTGGTTAAAGCACATACTTTAGTAGGACACACACCGGAAGTGCATCTGATGAGAAGACCGTGTAAAGTTCGTTCTCTTTGCTGACCCTGCAACAAATGACCTCAAAACCTATTTAGCCAAGTCATTCGTGTTTAAACTACCAGACTGTGTTCATTCAGTCACACGGTTTCAGTGCGTCAGAGCAAAATGCGTGTTAATCTTTCAAAGACGTGTACATTTTGAATTCACAATAGTATTCTAGTCATTTCTGGGGGATTTTGCACATAAGATTGTCTAATCTAAAGCTATTATATACATTAAATGCACTCGATTTTAAATCTGAGAATAGAAAGTTAATGAAGTTCACGGTTCACTGGCTGCGCTTCTGTGCCAGCGCTTATTCTCCTTCATCAGCACTTGTGAAGTTGAAGTCAGGGCAGCAGATGAGTGGCTCTCTTTATACTCATGTTTCAGGCTAAAGAGTTTCTGAAGGAGCAGGCCTGGAGGAATCACTTCACAGAGTACGGCCAGGGAGTGTGCATGTACCGCACGGACAAGACCAAAGAGCTGGTGCTGCAGGGCATCCCGGAGAACATGAGGGGAGAGCTCTGGCTCCTGTTTTCTGGTGAGTCATGCGTCACAGGGAGAACAACAAGACTGGATTCAAGCAGTACATAACTAACCTGATCATCCTGTCTCTGATATCTTGTGTTGTTTATATCAGAGAGCCTGTGGCCAATTCGTTTCTGCAGATGTATCTGTCATGTGATTGAAGCTAGTCAGATTAGATAGAGGAACAAGTTGTGTTACACTCTGCAAAAAGTGCGGTAAAAGAAAATATGATCCAGACTACATTAAATATGGTTTGCATGGAGCATGATGTTTTTATGCAGCCAATTATTGTCCCAAAAAAATAATAATATATATATAAATATTTTTTGTTGGTAAAAATAGTTTTATTTTTAAATAATGAAAATAAAACAATAATATATTTGATTTGATTTTAAGAACATTATTTTAGGAAAATATACATAGTAAAAGAAAATATGTCCCAGATTACATTAAATATTGTTTGTGTGGAGCATGATTTATTTATACAGCCAATTATTGTCTAAATAAATAAAATGTACATTTTGATGTTGGTAACAATTATTGTTTTATTTAATAAAAAAATAAATAAAACAATAATATATTTTAAGTTTGATTTTAAGAACATTATTTTAGGAAAATATACATAGTAAAAGAAAATATGACCAAGATACATTAAATATGGTTTGCATTGAGCATGATGTTTTTATGCAGCGAATTATTGTCCAAAAAATAATAATAATAATATATATATATATATATATATATATATATATATATATATATATAAATAAATAAATATTTTTTGTTGGTAAAAATAATAGTTTTATTTAAAAAAAAATTAAATAAAACAATAATATATTTTAAGTTTGATTTTAAGAACATTATTTTAGGAAAATAGAAAAAGTAAAAGAAAATATGACCCAGATTACATAAAAAAGGCTTTGCATGAACCATGATATGTTTTATACAGCCAATTATTGTCCCAAAAAAAATATATATATTATTTTTATTTTATATATATATATATATATATATATATATATATATATATAAAATGTTTGTAATAATTATTTTTAAAAAATAAAATAATACATATTTTATTGTACTTTTATGCAAGAAACTATTATCAGCACTTAATGTTTGATGTAAAATCTGGACCCTGAAGCAAAACCGGCCACTGCACTAGACATTAGCATTCAGGAACAAAAACCTGGACACGTCGAAAGGTGTTCACTCTGTTTTACGTGTGCATGCACCTGTTTTGTTGTGTGGTTGTTTTGTGGTTCAGTGTTACGTGTTTGTCTAATACAGCACTGCTTCCTGTTTGTTCGATGTGAGCACCTTATTTAGACGAGTCACACATGCACACTTCAAAGCTGTAGAGAGCAGTGCACAAACTGAAGCACACTTCTGTGGTAGTAAACAAATAGCTGCCTTGTTTTCTGCATTAGCAACATTACAACATGATGCTATCACGGGATTGAAGTTACTTTGAAACTTGGCAAGCTACAAGCTTCTCGTGATTTAAAGTAGTTCAGCTAATGTTAAACTACTCGGGTTGAATTACCTGCCCAAGCTGCTCACCACATCGAAGCTTTATATGTGATTTAATTATCAGCTTAGACAGTTCAGTGAAGTGCATCTAATCTAAGAAACAATGAGCAGGTTGTAAGTTGCAAGATTGTTATCAAATGTGCATTTCATTTTCAGTGCATCATTGCAGCAATAGTTTTGGTATATAAAATATAATATGAAATTACTGGACCTGCCCAGTTTTTAATATCACTATACAAATGTTTGTATCAGCAGTCAGACTTTTTTAAAGGTCTCACCAAAAAATATTATAATATTTTTTTGTCAAATGTCAAATTGAAACATGTTTACGTGTGTGTGTGTGTGTGTGTGTGTGTGTGTGTGTGTGTGTGTGTGTGTGTGTTCATATATTAGTGCTGTCAAATGATTAATCACGATTAATCCCATCCAAAATAATAGTTTATGTTTACATAATAAATGTATGTGTACTGTGTATATTTATTATGTATATATAAATGCACACACATACAGTATATATTTACATGTATAAAGTTTCTTTCATATAACTTATATATACATATTTAATCTATAAACATAACATATTTTTCTTAAATATATACTGTATTTGTGTGTATTTATATATACATAATAAAGTGCACACTCATATTATGTAAACAAAATATTATTTTTTTGGATGGGATTAATCACTATATATATACTGTGTGTGTGTGTGTGTGTGTATATATATATATATATATATATATATATATATATCAAATGATTTTGTCCATGACATAGAAAGAGCCTTTGGTGATGATATAGAATGAATAAATCTCTAGTTTTACAGCTTAAAATAAAATAAAGGGCAGGAAATCAAACCACTGGTATAATTGAACTCATCATGACCCAGTCAAATGATTTATTTATGTATTTATTTTCTATGTGTGCTGTGGATAAGCTGATTGTTTGGTTGTTTAAGTGTGTATGATGGTGTGTACAGGGGCGATTAATGAGATGGCCACTCATCCTGGGTATTATGAGGATCTGGTGGAGAAGTCGATGGGGAAGTATAATCTAGCCACCGAGGAGATCGAGAGAGACCTGCACCGCTCTCTTCCAGAGCATCCAGCCTTTCAGAACGAGATGGGCATCGCTGCTCTGCGTCGAGTCCTCACTGCATACGCCTTCCGCAACCCCAACATCGGCTACTGCCAGGTACCACGCACAACAACACACCTTCTGCAATCAATACACTCACAGCTCGATCCTAATCCCCGTCTGTCGTCTTCCACAGGCCATGAACATCGTGACCTCCGTCCTGCTGCTGTACGCTAAAGAGGAAGAGGCCTTCTGGCTGCTGGTGGCCTTATGTGAGCGCATGCTTCCCGACTACTACAACACCAGAGTCGTAGGTGAGCTCCTGCTTCGTGCAGCTTCTCAAACGCATCAGCCAGCCTCCAGAGTTTGGATGCATAAATGAAAAGTAGCCAATGAATCAAATGACCATATGGACTAGTATCGGTGGACATTGAACCACAAAAATCTGCATGTATCTGTGTGAATGAGTGGAGTAGTTTCATCTGCTGCACTCTTACTCAGTAGACGTCTGTACGGGCTTAAAACTGAAGCCCGAAACCGGCCCGTACCCGAGATCGTCTGACCCGACCCGAGCGGCACAGTTAAATTTAGAGCCCGAACCCGACCCGAAATCACCCCCCCCACAACGAATAGCCAACTAAAAAAAAAAGGAAAAAGGCTGCATTTCACGATTGCATGCAAAGAAACGGATTAATCAAGGCTCTGCCATTTCACAAACATTTACCAGTTATGAAAGTTTGTGAACATCAGGTGCAGCGGTCGCATACATTCTGCCGAGTTTATGAATTTTGTATGGACAAGAAGGTAATTCTTCCACCGTGCAAATTATGGTCATTTTTTTTAAACACTTGGCTAACAATAATTATAATCACTTTTTAAGGAAGTTACACAATTCCTTTCTAGCATGTCTTACATGTTTTAATTTTAATAGTAAACCAAACCTTTGTTGTGCAGCACTTTGTTTGCTAAAAAAATGAAAGGAATTACATTTTAAACGATTAATTAAAGTGTTAATGTTTTATGCCTTCAATTGATTACCACCCTTGTGGATAATACATTTGTATTAAATCATGAATCCAGACATTTTTTTAACAGGATTTTTGGGGAAAAACATGATATAGCACTATTTCATGTCAAATAAATTAGTTGAATTGATTATACATGCTTTTGATTATTAAAATGTAATTAAACTGTTAAAATAGAATCCAGAGAAAAATGTAAATGGAAAATGCATAATTTGGGGATAGAAAATCATAATAAAAAAAATAAATAAAAAAAATCATAGGGCCCTATTAATGGTCAAATAAATACATTATAAATTATTAAGTTGTCAAAGTTTTGAGTTAATTAAACCATCAAAATAGAATCTAGAAAATGGAAAATGGAAAACAGTATTGTGAAAAGTTTTGCATTTCAGTTCGAGATTTCAATTTGAGATTTTAAAATCTCAGGATTTTATACATCCATAACATAAAAATGTTAACAACTTTTTTTTCATGCAAGAAACCATTAAAATAGAATCTAGAAATTTTAAAATGGAAAATTTTGGAAAATTGTGCATTTGAATTCGAGATTTCAATTTGAGATTGTGAACTTTTTTTTTTCAACTTTTACTAAATTTGTGTTGAATTGTAGCTGTTTCGTGGTTTCAATTAATTATAACTTTGGGAAAAAATAAATAAATTTTCATAGTGCCTTATGGCAGGTGTTTTCAAACCTGCCCTCGTCTATCACACCTGATTCAACTCATCAGCTCATTAGTGGAGACTGCAAGACCTGAATTGGGTGTCTGATAAAGGAGACATACAAAATGTGCAGGGGGGGGGTCCTCCAGGACAGGTTTGATAACCCCTGCCCTACTACACACATCCAGGAAGATCTGTGAGCACTGATTGTGTTTTGTGTGTATCTCAGGTGCTTTGGTGGACCAGGGTGTGTTCGAGGAGCTGGCTCACGTCTACGTTCCTCAGCTGTATGACTGCATGCAGGCGCTGGGCGTCATCTCCACCATCTCTCTGTCCTGGTTCCTCACGCTCTTCCTGTCTGTCATACCCTTCGAGAGCGCCGTGGTGGTGGTCGACTGCTTCTTCTACGAGGGCATCAAGGTCATCTTCCAGCTAGCGCTGTCGGTGCTCGACGCTAACATCCATCTGCTGCTGAGCTGCAAAGATGACGGAGAAGCCATGACCATCCTGGGCAGGTATGAGATCCGCATACTAAGTGTCGTATACTTCATAATGAGTATGTTGTACAATGTTGCCTAGTAAGTGTGCATAGTATTCTGCATACAGTATGTACTGTTCTGCAAAGTCATATGCTGCATAGTATATACCATATTGCAAATTTATTGAATGTTGCATACTACATAGTGAGTATATAGTCTGTAAGCAATTTATGTTGCAATGTGATTATATGTAGCATATTACATACTAGTATAGAGTATACTTCAAATTTATTGGATGTAACATACTATAAAGTGAGTATATATAGTGTGTAAGCAGTGTTTTTTGTGTACTACAAAGTGACTATATTGTAGTGTGTGTATATAGTGTAGGTCTATAATGTAGAATTGTGTACTACAAAGTGACTATATTGTAGTGTGTGTATATAGTGTGGGTCTATACTGTAGAATATAGTGTACTACAAAGGGACTATTCTGTAGTATGTGTGTATACTGTGTACTACAAAGGGACTATTCTGTAGTATGTGTGTATACAGTGTACTACAAAGGGACTATTCTGTAGTATGTGTGTATACAGTGTACTACAAAGGGACTATTCTGTAGTATGCGTGTATACTGTGTACTACAAAGGGACTATTCTGTAGTATGTGTGTATACAGTGTACTACAAAGGGACTATTCTGTAGTATGTGTGTATACTGTGTACTACAAAGGGACTATTCTGTAGTATTTGTGTATACTGTGTACTACAAAGGGACTATTCTGTAGTATGTGTGTATACAGTGTACTACAAAGGAACAGGTCTGTAGTATGTGTGTATACGGTGTACTACAAAGGGACTATTCTGTAGTATGCGTGTATACTGTGTACTACAAAGGGACTATTCTGTAGTATGTGTATACTGTGTACTACAAAGGGACTATTCTGTAGTATGTGTGTATACTGTGTACTACAAAGGGACTATTCGGTTGTATGTGTGTATACTGTGCACTACAAAGGGACTATTCTGTAGTATGTGTATACTGTGTACTACAAAGGGACTATTCTGTAGTATGTGTGTATACTGTGTACTACAAAGGGACAGTTCTGTAGTATTTGTATACGGTGTACTACAAAGGGACAGTTCTGTAGTATGTGTGTATACGGTGTACTACAAAGGGACAGTTCTGTAGTATGTGTGTATACGGTGTACTAAAAAGGGATTATTCTGTAGTATTCTGTAGTATGTGTGTATACAGTGTACTACAAAGGGAAGTATGTGTGTATACGTGTACTACAAAGGGACTATCTGTAGTATGTGTATACAGTGTACTACAAAGGGACTATTCTGTAGTATGTGTGTATACGGTGTACTAACAAAGGGACAGTTCTGTAGTATGTGTGTATACAGTGTACTACAAAGGGACTATTCTGTAGTATGTGTGTATACGGTGTACTACAAAGGGACAGTTCTGTAGTATGTGTGTATACTGTGTACTACAAAGGGACTATTCTGTAGTATGTGTGTATACTGTGTACTACAAAGGGACTGTTCTGTAGTATGTGTGTATACTGTGTACTACAAAGGGACTATGCTGTAGTATATGTGTATATAGTGTAATACAAAGTGTATATATGCGTTTGTGTATTTATAGTATACTAAAGTATAAATGCTATACTAAAGTATTATATATAACATTGATGATAGTGCTGATTTTCTCCGTTTTGCTGACTCACACGAGTGTGTGTGCTTGTGTATGTGTGTTGTAGGTATCTGGACAGCGTGACCAATAAGGACAGCACTCTTCCTCCAATCCCTCATCTTCACTCTCTCCTGACGGATAACGGGACGCCTCATCCAGAGGTGGACATCTTCAAACTGGTGCGCAGCTCCTATGAGGTCCGTTCATCTCCAGTTCAATCATAAAGTGTGTTTGTGTGGTGTTGCATGTTTGCTGATGTTCACTGTGATCTGCAGAAGTTCGGCTACATCCGGGCGGATGTGATTGAGCAGATGCGTTTCAAACAGAGGCTGAGAGTGATCCAGACCATCGAGGACACCACCAAACGCAATGTGGTAATCAGACACCCTCCGCACTGACACTAGAGTAGTATTAGCACTCAGTCAGAGGATCTGGGAGTTTAATATGTGTACCTCATCCTCTGGTGTTGCAGGTGCGGACCATCGTGACGGAGACGCCCTTCAGCATCGATGAGCTGGAGGAGCTTTATACAGTCTTTAAGGTCAGTCCCAAGAAGAGGTCATGAATCACCCAGTTGCATATTTTCAGGGAGTGTGCTGTGATTTAAGATAATGACTGCTCTGTGCAGGATCTGTGTGTTAATATATTGCAGATGGTTGAGTCGTGTATCTTCATCTTAAGCAGTTCTTCAGGACATTCATTCATTAGCTCTCATTGACACAGCAAGTGCTCGGAGGGTTTCCCTGTATCTGGATCAAAGCCAGTTCTGTCCCAAATATCTTGTTAATTTAAAGGAATAAAAGTGGTTATTAATCAGAGGATGCTTTCCTTATGGCAATAATGAAAATTTACAGAAAATAGCACTTCTCAACAAATGATGCCTCCTAGCTGTGGAGTAAAACCATTTTATTAGAAAAAAAATAAAATAACAATTATTAAAAATAATGATAATAATACATTTGTATGAATTAATATTATTTACAAAATATTCATAGTTATTTTTACTATACAGGCTATGTTTTCATTTACTGGTTCTTGCTAAATAATTGTTTATTATCATCATAAATGTTATTATATTAATTATTTTATTATCTTGACAGCATTTTATTGTTTTGACATTATTTTCCTACAGTATATTTAATGGTGTTTGCTAAGTTTTAAACTATTATTATCATTATTATTATTTTATAATAATTAATACATCCAGATTAAATTATGTTATTTAATTAAAATATCATATATATATATATATATATATATATATTAGTGGTGGGCCGTTATCGGCGTTAACGTGCTGCGTTAACGCGAGACTCTTATCGGCGATAAAAAAAATATCGCCGTTAATCTATTCTCAAAGTTGGGTTGGGAGCTGGGTCTATACTACGCAAGCTATGATGACTTTCACCCTGATATTTTAGCGCGGATGTATACCTAGCCGAATTGCACTGTAGGGGGCGAGAACGAGTCTTCGAACTAGAGGCTCGCAGTCCGTGATGGACAGATTGTTAACGGCTGGTCTATGTGGTAATACAATCGGACAGGACATCCAAACGCTCAACTATCATTCATCAACCTCAAATATGGCTTTTCATCTGAAAGATGTATGTAGTAGCAACTTTACATGGCCGCTCAATATGATGTTAACCTAGAGAAATTGCGCTATTTAAGTGTTTGTGTGGAAGCGCGTTTGCGCAGGACAGGCTCCGGTGCGCTCACTTGCTCTTAAAATCTCCGTCATTCTTGGTCATACAATAAAAGTAGCCTAATACATCTTTCGAATCTGTAAAGACTCTACGTTTATTTGTTGCACTCAGAATTAACAACGAAACGTTGCGCTTTTAAGCAAACAGGATGCGCTTTAGGTCTCATGTGAACTTGAGAATTCACTCCCGTGTCACCCTCTGCTTCGAACCTGTGTGTATGCCTAACGTTACTGTGAAATTACCACATCAGACGTGACGTGCTAACATGGATGCAGCTATGAAGCCGCCGGGTTTGCTTCAGGGAAAATTTATTTTTAAGAAGCTTCCCAATGGAAACTGTAAACAGTTCATCACGATCTCTTATGTAGGCCTACAGTTCAAAATTCATGTTTAACTGAATAAACAGTTAGTAAACACAAGTACATCTTATTGAACAAGTTTATTTTCATCACCAATTATCATAGTAGAACAGCTTTCTCAAGCAGTTTGTGATGCATTTTGGAAACAGGAGATGAGCCGCTGGTTAATGTGCCACCTGGCTTGAGAAACCCATTCTCAAAGACTTACTTTTAGTCATTATTTGGGTAGCACACAATTGAATGCCTTCGGCAGAATTCAAATAGCCATTTTAATCTAGATTAATCTAATTAATTTCAAAATAATCTAGATATCTAGATAAAAAAATATCTATGCCCACCCCTAATATATATATTTAAAATAAAATGCTATTTTAAAAACGTTTTAGTTTTTAATGAGATTTTCCTATTTATTGTTATTTTATAATTATTAGAAATGTTATGATTCTTATACTTTTCTTTTTTGTTTTACTGCGATTATTTTCATTACATTTACTGATGCCTATAATTTTGCATGTATTATTATTATTGTTATTATTATTATTGTCAGAGGACCTCAGAGGAAGCCGACCCTCAGACAATATACAGAATTACCAAATTTTGCCATAAGTTAAATATGTTAAGTTTCTATAATATCTAAATATATCGTGGAAACTTAATTTCCTGTAAAGCTGCTTTGAAATGATTGTATTGTAAAAAGCGCTATACAAATAATCTTGAATTGAATTATTATTATTATTATAAATTAATAACTTCTTTTTCTTTTCTTGTTTTATTGCAATTATTTCAATCATATTTAGTGGTCCTTATAATTTATATTATAAAATAATTTGAATGAACCATAAGTTTTAAACTCATCCAGCCGTATTCCTGTTACTCCCCCAATCACACAGTCTGTTGTGGTAAACAGTAAAAACACATGTGTGTCTGGCTGACAGTAAAACAGATGAAACACAGTAGTCGTGAGCACTGCCTATCACAGGTGCATCCACATTTAAACATCCATTGAGTGTCTAACACGAGTGGCATGACCCGTGCATGGTTTATGATCCTCAGACTGAGCATCTGACCAGCTGTTACTGGGGCAGCACCAGTAACCCCATGAGCCGGCACGACCCGAGCCTGCCGTACCTGGAGCAGTACCGCATCGATCTGGAGCAGTTCAAAGTGCTGTTTGCGCTGCTCTTCCCCTGGGCCTGCGGCACACACACCGATGACCTGGCCCTGCGCGTCTTCCGTCTGCTGGACCACAACACAGACGCGCTCATAAACTTCAGAGAGTTCATCAGCGGCCTCAGTGAGTGCACACAATCCCAAGTTTGAAGCTGAAATCCATATATATAAGTAAAACGGCTTCTGGAACAGGAAAAATGCAGGGCGGGATTACATTTTTGTCCTTCTGGAACGGATTGTCTTGTTGGATCACTGCAGAAGAGAAGAGATGTTGTTGCAAGAGGGAGGGAAAGTTATTCTGGTTAAAGATGATGATGAGGGAACATGCATTATTTAAAAACAAAGATCTACACGGATAAATTATTAATAATAAACTCTGCAATATCCCATAAAAAATAAGAAGTTGATTTTGATTTTATGGTGACTTTTCATAAAACTATGTTATGGAAGTAAAATAAGTTTAAAAGTAAAAATTATAAGCTATATCATAACCAAAACAATCTAAAAGTGGACACTAGGGTAAAAAAATTAACACGTGAATGTGATTTTAAAACATTTAAATTCAGATTAATAAAGTGTATGCGGTTGCTTGCTTGTGTGCACATTTAAAATGATTAACTTGATAACTCGGTTTCTGTTGTAGGTGTCCTGTGTCACGGTGACCTGACGGAAAAACTCAAATTTCTGTATAAGATTCACGTACTTTCAGGTGGGTGTAAAAGAGAAAATAAAATGTAAAACATTGTTAACATGGAGCTAGAAATGAATACAGTTCATTATTTTCAGCTTTTCATGTTCCTGTTTGTCTTTGCACACGTGGATACTGTATATTATGTGTGGTAACTGTGGGATTATTAGTTGTACTTCTCTTTTGTGAGCGGGAAATATGGATAAAAAGCAGAAATGAAAGTGAAGGTGGATGTTTTCAATCACGTTGTCACGAACATGTCTGGGTCAAATGTAACCCACAAATCCAAAGAATAGCCTTTAAAGAAGAATCAAGAAAATGTTGCTTAGTTCTAATGTGTTTTGTATCGTGTATTTTGTGATTTGGTGTTGTTATCTGAATGTTTTTGTTGTTCTCAGAGTTGCACCAGGAGCAGGAGGAGACCGACTCGGCTTGTGAAGCTACGCAGTATTTCTTTGAGGACATCACCCCAGAGACCTCCAGCGGTACTGCTGCATGCTCACACTTACCATACAAAATAGGTTGTTGCACTGAAATGACAGTGAAAATGATGCACCCAAGTCCAGAAGCTGTGATCGCTGGCACTGATGCTTTGACCTTAAGTCCAGAAGCTGTGATCACTGGCACTGATGCTTTGACCTCAAGTCCAGAAGCTGTGATCTCTGGCACTGATGCTTAGACCTTAAGTCCAGAAGCTGTGATCGCTGTCACTGATGCTTTGACCTTAAGTCCAGAAGCTGTGATCGCTGGCACTGATGCTTAGACCTTAAGTCCAGAAGCTGTGATCACTGGCACTGATGCTTTGACCTTAAGTCCAGAAGCTGTGATCGCTGGCACTGATGCTTAGACCTTAAGTCCAGAAGCTGTGATCGCTGTCACTGATGCTTTGACCTTAAGTCCAGAAGCTGTGATCGCTGTCACTGATGCTTTGACCTTAAGTCCAGAAGCTGTGATCGCTGTCACTGATGCTTTGACCTTAAGTCCAGAAGCTGTGATCGCTGGCACTGATGCTTAGACCTTAAGTCCAGAAGCTGTGATCGCTGGCACTGATGCTTTGACCTTAAGTCCAGAAGCTGTGATCACTGGCACTGATGCTTAGACCTTAAGTCCAGAAGCTGTGATCACTGGCACTGATGCTTTGACCTTAAGTCCAGAAGCTGTGATCGCTGGTCACTGATGCTTAGACCTTAAGTCCAGAAGCTGTGATCGCTGGCACTGATGCTTTGACCTTAAGTCCAGAAGCTGTGATCGCTGGCACTGATGCTTAGACCTTAAGTCCAGAAGCTGTGATCGCTGGCACTGATGCTTTGACCTTAAGTCCAGAAGCTGTGATCGCTGGCACTGATGCTTTGACCTTAAGTCCAGAAGCTGTGATCGCTGGCACTGATGCTTTGACCTTAAGTCCAGAAGCTGTGATCGCTGGCACTGATGCTTAGACCTTAAGTCCAGAAGCTGTGATCACTGGCACTGATGCTTAGACCTTAAGTCCAGAAGCTGTGATCACTGGCACTGATGCTTAGACCTTAAGTCCAGAAGCTGTGATCACTGTCACTGATGCTTTGACCTTAAGTCCAGAAGCTGTGATCGCTGGCACTGATGCTTAGACCTTAAGTCCAGAAGCTGTGATCGCTGTCACTGATGCTTTGACCTTAAGTCCAGAAGCTGTGATCGCTGGCACTGATGCTTTGACCTTAAGTCCAGAAGCTGTGATCGCTGGCACTGATGCTTTGACCTTAAGTCCAGAAGCTGTGATCTCTGGCACTGACCTTAATGCTTGGCACTGATGCTTAGACCTTAAGTCCAGAAGCTGTGATCGCTGGCACTGATGCTGACCTTAAGTCCAGAAGCTGTGATCGCTGGCACTGATGCTTAGACCTTAAGTCCAGAAGCTGTGATCACTGGCACTGATGCTTTGACCTTAAGTCCAGAAGCTGTGATCGCTGGCACTGATGCTTTGACCTTAAGTCCAGAAGCTGTGATCGCTGGCACTGATGCTTTGACCTTAAGTCCAGAAGCTGTGATCGCTGGCACTGATGCTTTGATCTTAAGTCCAGAAGCTGTGATCGCTGGCACTGATGCTTAGACCTTAAGTCCAGAAGCTGTGATCGCTGGCACTGATGCTTAGACCTTAAGTCCAGAAGCTGTGATCGCTGTCACTGATGCTTAGACCTTAAGTCCAGAAGCTGTGATCACTGTCACTGATGCTTAGACCTTAAGTCCAGAAGCTGTGATCACTGTCACTGATGCTTAGACCTTAAGTCCAGAAGCTGTGATCGCTGTCACTGATGATTTGACCTTAAGTCCAGAAGCTGTGATCACTGTCACTGATGCTTTGACCTTAAGTCCAGAAGCTGTGATCGCTGGCACTGATGCTTTGATCTTAAGTCCAGAAGCTGTGATCGCTGTCACTGATGCTTTGACCTTAAGTCCAGAAGCTGTGATCGCTGGCACTGATGCTTTGACCTTAAGTCCAGAAGCTGTGATCGCTGGCACTGATGCTTTGATCTTAAGTCCAGAAGCTGTGATCGCTGGCACTGATGCTTTGATCTTAAGTCCAGAAGCTGTGATCGCTGGCACTGATGCTTTGACCTTAAGTCCAGAAGCTGTGATCGCTGGCACTGATGCTTTGACCTTAAGTCCAGAAGCTGTGATCGCTGTCACTGATGCTTTGATCTTAAGTCCAGAAGCTGTGATCGCTGGCACTGATGCTTTGACCTCTCGTTGATAGGCCTCGACCTAAAGAACAGAGCCGAGAAGGACGATGGTTTTGTGGGAGTCACCTTTAAAAGTGAAAAAGGTGGGAGAAAACAGCCTCTTCTTTGAATCAGAGCTGATATTTGATGTTGGAGGGCTGTTTAAATGTGCAACACTCTTCTGTGTCTTCTGAGTAGTTAAGAAAATGCACACTCCAGATTACCGCACGTACCTGCGCCTGTGGAACCAGGAGACCAAAGCAAAGTTCGAGAACATGAAGGATCTGCCCAAACTCAACCAGGTACATCTAGAGACCCACCTCAGTTACTTCATCAGTGTGACTCCTGGTAAAACAACAGATTCTCTGTTCACATCCCATCAGATTCAAAGAGGCTGCGCAAGAAAGAGCACTTATGAAGTAAAATATAAGATATTTTGAATTCATGTTCACTTAAATATGAGAAACTGTCAGTGGAAAATATTCAAAAATTAAAAAATGAATAAAAAAATTAAAAACGGTTGTTTGGTTCAAATAATAATTTATCTGATTAAAAAAATAAACACAAATAACAAAAGCAAAAGTTTTTTAAAGAAATTTATTTATTAACTAGCAACAAACAATAGTGTATTTATATAATTATTTATTAATTAAATTATTAATATTATGTATTATAATAACTATTATTATATATTTTAAATGCATTTGATATTTTAGATACAACTTTATATAATTGTATAGATTATATAATAACATTTACATATAACGTAACATATAAATAGCATACATATAATATAATATTTGTAATATAAAATACTATATATATACATACATACAAAAACATAACATATGTGACCCTCTCTGTGAAAACCCAACTAAAGTCTTTTTTTTGTCATTTGCTGGTTTCTTTATAAAATCCTCCTTCAGAAGGTAAAGAATATTCTGTGAAAATCTAACCTTTATATCTTTAATATTGACTAAGTCCATGTCAAAGATTGAAATCATAGTGAAATGAATGGTAGAAATCAAACTTTGATGCTTGTTATCTTATAATTAGATTTTGAGACTTTAGCCTGGATTTCACAGAGAGGGTCACACATTTATATATACATATATATATATATACCTATAGACACACACACACACACACACATATATATATAATTTTTTTGCTATTAATTATCTAACAAAACTCAATAAATAATTGTACTGCAGGACATGTATCTCAGGTTTGTTTATTGACGGGTAAGATCTGACTGTTATGATGAATCTGTTCCTTCTTCAGAGTCAGTTCATCGAGCTGTGCAAGACTCTCTATAACATGTTCAGTGAAGACCCCAGCGAGCAGGAGCTGTATCACGCCACGGCCACGGTCACCAGCCTGCTGCTGGAGATGGGAGAGGTGGGCAAGCTCTTCTGCAGTCGGGCTCACAAGACAGACGAGGAGGAGGACGAGGACGAGCGCATCAGCAAGCAGGAGCGAGAGCACCACAGACCCTGCGACACGGCTCCCTCCTCGCCCAAAGACACGGCCACGTCCTCCGCCATGCTCATCTCCGACGACGAGACCAAAGACGACACGTCCATGTCCTCCTACTCCGTCCTGAGCGCCGGCTCGCACGAGCTTCAGTGCGAGGACATCGCCGAGGACACCGTGCTCGTACGCAGCGGCGCAGCGGCCGCCGGGCATCATGGGAGGGCCGGTCTTGCCTCACAGCGCCAGCATCGATAAGGACTGGGCCATCACTTTCGAGCAGTTCCTGGCCTCGGTGCTCACCGAACAAGCCCTGGTGCAGTACTTTGAGAAGCCTGCGGAGATCGCCGCGCGAATAACCAACGCCAAGAACGTACGCAAGGTGGGACACCAACACATGTTCATCAGTGACTATGAGATCTCGCTATCAGGCTAAAAACTGTTTCCTCTGCGTTCAAAACTGTGTTCGGGGTTAAAGGAGTAGGTGTCTAAAAAACAAGATTTGGGCATCATTTACTCACGTTTATGTTCCAAACCCGACTTATTTTTCGTGAAAAGTTAGTGCTAGTTTCTCCATACGATGAAAGCGGATGGTAACCATCTCTGTCGAGCGAAAACATGACAAGAAGCACCATAAAAATGGACTCGGACACTACATAGTGAGTTTACTGAAGCCATATGCTAGCAACTTAAAGTTCATATGTTTCTCTCACAAACCTACTTTATGACTTTAGACATTTTATAATAAATCTAATGGCAACTTTTATGATGTTTCATTGTCAGCTTGAAATATTACATGCATTGTTTGATTTTACATTTTATACGCGGCTTGCTGTTTTTGCAGCACACAGTTTCACACAAAACCCTGATTGGTGTGATTTTGCCGTTTCCAGCCGTAAATCTCAATATCAAATGATTGAATATTAGACTTATGCACTATGTATTGAGTTTTTTTAAGCCATATGCTTGCAAATGACGGCTTAAATTGAGTGTGTTTCTCACATAAACCTGTTTTAAGACTTTAGATGTTTTGTAATAATCATATTAGCCACTTTTATGATGCTTCATTGTCATGTTTGGAGCTCGAAATCTTCCTCAGGAGGTCACAATGTTTTATTTTACACTTTATGCAATGCTTGCAATTTTTGCAGCACTTGAATGTTTTTGGGACTTGTCTAAAAACAGTTTAACCCCCCCAAAAAAACCCTGATTGGTGTATTTTCACTGTTTGCAAGCAGTGAACCTAAACGTCCGATGAAATAATATACTTGTGCATTATATAATGTGCTTTCTGAAGCCATACGCTAGCATACATTTCAGTGTATTTCTCACAAAACCTGTTTTAGACGTTTATTGGCTATTTATATGACATATTTATAGTGTCCTTTTTGGAGCTTGAAATCTCCTTTCCTCGTTGTATGGAAATGAGCAGCCTGGACATTCGGCTAAATATCTCCTTTTGTGTTCTACCTTGAGAAATAACCTCATGCAGGTCCGGAACGACACAAAGGTCAGCAAATGATGACAGAACTGTCCTTGAACTAAACCCAATCTGAGCTCTTAAATCAGCCGGGCGCTTGAAAGGCTTGATGACGGCGTGAGCTCGTTAGGGAACGGACAGACCGACACCGTGACCTTTAACCTGTACAGAGTCTGAGAGGACCCGTTGTATACCACGATGTGCTTGATGTACTTTATATACAGAAATGTTTACTAATAATATCTAATACAGTTAGGCTGTTTATGATAGTAATCGTGTCTAGAATAGCTCACTAGTCCTGCGCTGCGATAAACACGTTCTTAATCTGTACTTTTGTTTTATGTTCCAATAAAAGTATCGAAATCTCCTTAATAAAAAACAACAATATTAAGATACTTAAGAAGCAAAACTGAATGTAAGAATTGTTAAAAAAAAAAAAGTTAATTTTTTTTCCTGTTTTTTTTTGTTGCAAGGATGGACCCAATAAAAAATATTTACGCAAAAACAATATCAAAATAAAACTATTTAAATAGTGCAATTGTACAAACAAGACCGAGGATCAACTTTACATTTATTTGACATTATAATAAATTCTATAATAATAATAGCCTTATGCAATGTGGTGCTGCTTCTCAAGATTTCTGTATTTTGACTCTGAAATAAGACGAGTACAGATTAAGAGAACGACTCTGTTTTTACCGTGTAGTAAATGATGTTTATCGTGAGATAGTGTGGATACGTCTGTGCTCTTTAACTCCGAGGAAGGACGCTGGGACGTGTCTGGGATTGTTGGGAGGACACAGATCTCTCTTTCCCTTCCTTGCACCTGCACTTTGGGTTTTCTGATTCTGACGCTGTGTTTGAGATCTGATGTCTAGTGTTTGCTGAAGACGATGACTGTACAGTTCTCACCAGGCATGTGGCACGTCTGCACCTTCTTCTCGTAAGCTATTGTTTTTTTAAATAGACTTTATTTCATGCTGCTGTTTTTAAGTTTACGTTTTAATGTGAATGGTTGAATCGACCTGTAAATGATTGAGATCACTTCCAGAAATTAAAAGTTGAAATTAAATATTCTGTCCTGTTATCAAAAACTGTTTCATTTATTGTATTGCGGTTCATTTGCAGGACAACACGGGGCGGGCTATTGAACGTGTTTTTGTTGTGGTTTTATTTATTATTTAGTTTTGTAAAGTGTCAGTGAAACAGGCTCTCATATGCACTGTTTATTTAACGTTTTATACAAGGTTTGCCTTTTTTACAACACTTGGACATGCTGTGATTTCTTTCAATAAACATCAGATGAAATAGTTTTAATAACTTCACATTAAGACTGAATGGGTCACATGGACGCAGACTAGTCTGGCTATTTGATGAAGACTTTTTGGTTAGTAGTTAATAATAAACACATTTTCTGATAAACTTAAATGTATTTAAAATGGATAATGATTTAATGTATTAATAAATGTGATGAATGGTTAAATTGTACATTTGCATGAAAATTGAGAACATAGAAAAAAACGTGTTTATTAAAAGTTCAGTGTTAATTTAATGTATTTTCTACAATGAATCAACTTTGTTTATTTTTTATTTACTTTATTATTTTTTTACATTTCATGAGATTTTTTTTTTTTTTTTACTTTTTTTTTTTTTTATGTATTATTTTTATTTAGCCCCAGATAAATTATTAGTATTGTTGTTGTTGTTATGACTTTTATTTATTTGTATTATTTTATTAACTTGATTAACTTATTTGATATGCGATTTGAAATGTAAAATCTCAGTAGTAGTAGTAGTTATAAGGAAAACGGCTCTTTGTTGTTGTTTGTAGTTTTCTGCTGAATGTGGCTGTTGTTCAGTGTTTGTCCACTAGAGGCCAGTACAGCTGTGAGACCGAGGCCTTGTGTTTGCTGTTGTTCAGTGTTTGTCCACTAGAGGCCAGTACAGCTGTGAGACCGAGGCCTTGTGTTTGCTGTTCATGCTCAAACATCAAGAGTAGTACACATAGAGTCATAAAATCATCAACATACAAGTGATAAACAATAGTAACAAAACATAGAGTAGAAACAAACTAGAAAAAGAACAGAAAAAAGGAAAAGGGGGGTGTTAATACATTTATGCATTTAGCAGACGCTTTTATCCAAAGCGACTTATTCAGGCTATACATTTATGTTTTTGTCAGTATGTGTTTTTTCTGGGAATTGAACCCACAACCTTTTGCTGTGCTCTACCACTGAGCCACACAGGAACACAACACATTACAAACTCAAAGAATTAAGTTGAGACTTGCATGTCATTAAAGGTTGAAAAGAGTTACAGACAGATACGGTTTTGAAGGCTTTCTTGTTCTTAGAGAACTGGTTCAATGAAAGGCATTGCTCAAACGCTTTGATAAAGCAAAGAAGAGGCTGTTGTGTGTCCTGAATGAAACGTTTAGAGGGTGTGAGCGCAGACGTCCAATCACACGCCGCTGTTCGGCCCAGTACATAAAGACCACATGCTGTCTCAATCAACCTGCGTCATTACCGAAAACTCTTCTCTCCGCCTCAAAATGAACTCTCTTAGAATCAAAGTACGCTGTAACTAAACCGGTGCACTACTTACTAAAGCACTTTCCCATCCGCAAGCGCTTGAGAAGCCAGCTCTTTATCTGTTACCCATCAAGTATTGTTTTATCTTTAACCTCGTGTCTGTACTGCATCCAAGTATTGTGCCATAGCAAACAGTACAAGCCCTGTACATTTGCTGTTTATGAATTAACCAATAAAATCAAAGTCTACTGTGATAGTGCACACTCGACAACCTGCAGAGTAAGCACTGTCGCAATATAATACTGCTTCATTAACGCGCTGAATGAAATATCACATTCTATTCATTTAGAACATTGTGTTTTAAGAGATTTATTTATGCATTTATTTTTTTTTATTATTCATTTAATATTGACTTTTATTATTCATTTTTATTGACATTTATTAAATTTCATATTTTTTGCAACCCCATATAAATAATAATATAAATAATGAATATAATGGAAATACTAATTATTGTAAATATATTTATTATTTGCATAATCGTTTAATATTTACTTTTATTATTCACATTTATGATTTTTTTTTTTTTACCTTTATATTTATCAGCTTATTTATTTATTTCATTTGAGATTTGTATTATTATATTTACATTATTTATATTATTATTATTTAAATTATATGTATTATTTAGATTTTATTCATAATTCATGTTTATGTACATTTTTATTCTTATTAAACTTTTATTTCATAGGACATTTGAAATTTTAGCAAACCAAAATGTATTATTATTAGGTATTATTTTGTATTGTTCTTACAGTAATATTGTTATTTGTTATTAGACTTCATTTAAATATTATATATTACATTAAATTAAAATATTAATATTCATTTATAAAAAAAAAATTGTCATTTGTGTCCAAAGTTTGTATCTGGCCAGTATGCGGTTCACTGTATGTGTATAACATGAGCTGGTGTTAGTAGTAGTAGTATTGACAAGGAATTCAAGATTGTACAATCCCGTCAGAATTCAATGTACAGCAAGTCTTTGGCATATCTGTGTTGATCTCCCCTCGTGTCCCGCGGGCGGCTGTAGGACAGTCAGCAGATGATCATGTTCCAGCTGCTGTATAAACCTGTACAGTTCAGTTCTGTTATCAGTCGTCTGAACTTCAGCCACGCTCCTCACACCTCAGTCCGCTTCACAGTCACCCTTCTCACAGAGATCAGACTACCGGGAGACAGTGTTGAGCTTATTCAGGTTCATCTCAAAAAATTACAAAACAGGTTAATTTTTTCTTGTAGCTTATTTCAAAAAGTGAAACGTTCATATATTTTAGATTCATTACATGTAAGTCACAGAGGGTCCTTACTGAAAGGGGGGGCTGTTCAAGGAGTGCTGTATCAAAGCATATTAAATGCAATGTTGACTGGAAGGAAGAAATTGGGAAGGAAAATGTGCATAAGCAACAGGGATGACCAGGAGCAAAGCAACCTGGGCTTTCATTACACCTGAGCAGTGCCACACAGTGTTGCCAACTATTTTCAATGGAAAGTAGCTAAAGTCTGCTCGAAAAGTCGCTAAATGTCGCTAGATGACATCATGCGCAAATTTGCATTTTAATGACGTAATCAAGTTGCTAAGGTTTGTCCAAAAGTCGCTGATTGCCTCCACGCCGCATTGATGCAGTAATTCATGCAAAAGGAGGCCCAACCAAGTATTGAGAGCATAGAAATGAACATACTTTTCAGAAGCCTGACATCCTATTTTTTATTGATCTTATGTAATATTCTAATTTTTTGAGACACTGAATTTTGGGTTTTCATTATATGTAAGCCATAATCATCAACATTGCAAGAAATAAAGGCTTGCAATATTTCACTCTGTGTAATGAATCTATATAATATATGGGTTTCACTTTCGGAAATGAGTGACAAAACATATTGACCTTTTTCATGATATTCAAATTCTTTGAGATGTACCTGTACAGTGATTTTTAACATGGTAAAAGGCAGATGAATCACGCTCAACGCTCCTTCCTGAGTTCATTGATCTGCTGATTCATGAGTGTGACTCAATATTGACAGAATAATCTCATGTCATGACAATAGTTTTGTGTAGTAAAATGTTTTATGTGATATTAATCAGTTCAGCATGTTGTTTGGAAACGTTTTAAACGTGGGTTAAAGTCTAATGCTGCCAATCTAACTGAGATCTTCCTTGTTTTGTGTCATAAAAATACTTATCTGCTTTAAAAAATTATATAATCAGTCCATTATCTAAGAGATAATTAGCTGCTAAAAAGAGTTTGAGCATCCTGACACAGCAACACTGGCTCAACCAATGGCATGATTTGGGGGGCGGGACTATGTGTTTGTTGACCAATGGCAGAAGGGGGAGTGTTCAGGAGATGATTGAGCAGTGGAGAAATCACAGCACAACTTCATTCAACAAACACTTCTTTCATGATATTAACGGTTATATTTAGAACCATATCTATTATTATTACTCCTCATCATTCTCATATTTACACTAATAACGTATTAGTATTATTTCTTTTTAATTACCTTTTTTATTGTTATTATGTTTAAGTTTTATATAAATATAAATTAAAAAAATATAAAATTATTTTTGAGGTGACTTTTTGGTGACATAAAAAAAATTAATGGTTCAATTTGGAACCGTATCTGACTAATAATAATAATAAAACATAACATAATTCACTTCACAAAATATAATAACTATATGATTATTTATATTAATCATTTTACACTTACATTGAATGGACATTTAGTGATTATTTTATGTTAATAGTTTAATTTAGAACCATATTTCAGAAGAATTATAATGATAACAATAAGTATTATTATTACAATAATAACATTTAATAACTGTATTATTAATTTTTATACAATTACATTAAATGTAAGTTTTATTTATTTAGTAATTTAAGAAATTGTATTAATTAATTTAGTTTTTTTTATATTAATGGTTTAATTAAGAATCATATGTCTGAAAAAATATGTTTTATTATTACCATTGCAAGAAAATATAATGACTGTATTATTATTTTATATTTACTATTATTATTAATATTCATGCATGTAATTTAAATGTAGTATTTACCGTTTTTTGTTGATTCAGTCGTGGAGAAAGGACATATTTCAACTTTAACGGTTCTTGTATGATGATATTTAATGTATAATCATATCTGAGGTCCTCTTAAAGACTCTAGTTTAATGTTTGATGTGTTTGTTGAGGATCGCAGGTGTTTTGATGCTTCATGTTGTCCTCTCTCTGTTAAACACACACTCACACACATTCTCAGAGCTTTATCTGCCATGAAGCCAATCATCTCCCGAGGCTGCGGGACTGTCCCGGCGCTGCTATTGTTTGTTGAGGATCGCAGAGGCTGTGGTGTTTGTCCTCTCTCTGTTGAACACACACTCACACACATTCTCAGAGCTTTATCTGCCATGAAGCCAATCATCTCCCGAGGCTGCGGGACTGTCCCGGCGCTGCTATTGGCCGACAGCTCTCTCCAGCGCTTTCAATGCATCTGCGGTTATATTATACACATCTGCAGGCAGGTTTGCTACGAACAGATACATTCAGTAGCACTTTACTTTAGGGACATTTATCACTATTAAGTTGCTTATTAGCATGCATATTACTAGCATATTTGCTGCTTATTAGTATTTATAAAGCCTTACTTTGCATGACCCCTTAACTCTAAACTAACAACTCCTTAAAGCAGCAAACGAGGAGTTTATTGAGGACAACTATAGTTAATAGTAAATCTGTGTTTCCTGAAGTGTTACCACATGTATTGGTAATTCTATATTTGTCTTAAAGCAGAATGTTTTTGCATGCAGACTCATATATAGTGATTGTTGAGCATGCAGGAGTCATTATTGATGCTGCGCATGTTAATGACAGCGGCGTCTTGAACTGGCTCAGCTTTGAGTTCACTTGTTACCTAACGCTTGTTTATCTGGATGTGGGATGTTTGGGACTGGACTCTGTGCTGGAGGGTGGACTTTGTGTCGGCCAGTAATCTTTCCCAGAGAAACACCTCCCCGAGCGCGGGAGGAAAAGCCCCTTTTAGAGAAGCACATATAAAGAAAGAGAGAGCGTGTCCTCGTCCCTCCAGAGCTGCAGTCGTCATCCTGTCACTCCATCACACAGGAACACAGTCACAGGTCAGTTGTGTGTCATCCACAATTAATAATAATACTGTATTAAGTAAAAAGTATTTTTTTTAAATACAATTATTTTATAAAATAACTTTTGACGATGTTTTTAAATGTGTACAATTCTGAATAAATCTGTAATATTGTCATGCAGATATAATTTTAAATATATTTTTATATTGTGCAGAATTTCTAATTCCTAAATAGCATATAAAATAAGCTGAAATATTTTGATCCTTTGAGAACATTTGCATATATTGTAGATATTTACAACGCTTTGAATTTATATTTCGGATGGTTTTGAACACTTTTGATCAAAAGGCTTCTGAAATATGTGTTGTAGACAATTATAAACTGTGCCTACATACAGTATGAAATTCTCATAAAAACATTTTTAATGGAAGAACAATAGTGTGCAGCATAATGCAAATGCTTTCATCCTCTGCTCTTCATGCAGTTGAATGTCCAGAAGAGCTCAAATATAAGAGTTTGTATTTGTGGCAAGTGTTCGGGTCTCCACATCCTTTCATGTGTGTTTTTATAAAAGCTTTCACGACTAAATATGTAGAATAGTCATAATATAGAATTAGTTAGTGTGTGCCCTGCAGTTTTATATAACGTGTGTGTGTGTGTGTGTGTGTGTGTGTCTGTGTGTGTGTGTGTCTGTGTGTGTGTGTGTGTGTGTCTCTGTGTGTGTGGTGTGTGTGTGTGTGTGTGTGTGTGTGTGTGTGTGTGTGTGTGTGTGTGTGTCTGGTGTGTCTGGTCTGGTGTGTGTCTGGTGTGTGTGTGGTGTGTGTGTGTGTGTGTGTGTGTGTGTGTGTGTGTGTGTGTGTGTGTGTGTCTGTGTGTCTGGTGTGTGTGTGTGTGTGTGTCTGTGTGTGTGTGTGTGTGTGTCTGGTGTGTGTGTGTGTGTGTGTGTGTGTGTGTGTGTGTGTGTGTCTGTGTGTGTGTGTGTCTGTGTCTGGTGTGTGTGTGTGTCTGGTGTGTGTGTTCAGCTGTCAGTATGGTGGGTCTGAAGCCGTCAGATGTTGCTCCTCCTCTGGGCGTGAAGGTGCTCAGCGCAGGAACAGCCGCCTGCATCGCTGATTTAGTCACCTTCCCTCTGGACACTGCAAAAGTGCGGCTACAGGTACAGACTTCAGCCTGATTACTGAACATCCAGCACCACAAGTGACCAGACACTCTCAAAATGTTGTATTTGCACGGTCTACACCTATAATATATTTATGATTATAATAAATATTATATAGATAATTGTAAATGTATTGTAATTTTTTTTTTAAGATTTATGAAGAAAACATATTTTAAATTGTGTTTTCTATTATGAATATGATTATTTTAAATTATACAATTCTATATAATATTATATATGAAATATTATATATTATAAAATATGATAATATATGATGTATTTTGCACCAGAAATATATTTATGATCATAATTTTGGTCATTGGTAGGAATTATTGTTATTAGGTATTAATATTTCAAAATGTAATGTTTTTAGATTTCTGAATAACAAAAAAATATATAAATTCATATATATTTCAATTAAGATCTGAATATGTGTGTATTAAATATATTTTTTAAATATAATGTTTTATGATAACAAATATATTTTTATAATGTATATATTAAAGTATTACAATACACATTATTATATATTTATGCACAAATAATATATTTATGATTATAAGAAATGTTATAAAAAATTATCTGGGTAATTTTGTATTTTATTTTTAATATTTCAGATTGAAAACAATTACTTTTTTAAGATTTCTTAAGAAAAAAATATGATTAATATAAAAATATATGTACAATTATTATGATATATAATCTGTCTCTGAATATATATATTTTAAATATATTATTAAAAAAAATGCGCCAATAATCTATTTAAATATTTTATATTAAATATTATGTAAAATGCATTATAATAAATATATGATATATTATATTAATTTCTATTAAATATCCTTTATTTTTAAAATATTAAAATATTTGTCAATAGGTTATGCATTTTATTTACTATATCTGGTCAAAAGCAAGATTGTTATTATAAATTTTTAAAGTGGTATTATCATTTTGAATTGATTTGGTTATTATTACAGACTTGTAACTGTGTTATACAGCAGCAGTAAGATCCATCACGATCTCTGTGTTGTGCTCCAGATCCAGGGAGAGGCGGCGGTGACGGGCGCAGCTAAAGGCATCCGGTACAGAGGGGTGTTTGGGACCATCAGCACCATGGTGAGAACCGAGGGGCCGCGCTCGCTCTACAACGGCCTGGTCGCCGGGCTTCAGAGACAGATGGCCTTCGCTTCCATACGAATCGGCCTCTACGACAACGTCAAGAGCTTCTACACGCGCGGCAAAGACAGTGAGTTGATTAGATAGAGACATGATCTCCCAGACACGAACGAGGATCATCTCAGACCAAGCCGGTGTTCTGTCGTTCTGTCAGATTGTGCTACCTCCCATTAAAACAGTGGTAGTAAAATACGACAACGAAAAATGCTACCTGTTAAATTATGTTTTGATTAATGTATACACCTACTACATCCCTAAAATCACCCTTACAGTAATGCACATGCAGTAATTACATGTTATATTCACGGTTGTGGATAGAAGGGATACATCTAGTACCGGAAACCAACAATAAATATTTGTTCTACATATTAGATTGTGTTTTATTAACGTCTACACCAACCCCAACCCAAAACATACCCTTACAACAATGCAGATATATTAAATATTGTTGTTTAGCGTAAGAAAAAGGTGCAATATTGAAGCGCGCATGCGCAGTAAGCCGAGGTAGGAAAATCTGACGGGTAGGAAAAAATGTCAGGACACCGGCTCTTGAATGAAAGTCTAGGGGTCTCTTGTTTATGGATTGGTCGTTTTTGTCTTGCAGACCCCAACGTGGGCTTCAGGATCCTGGCGGGCTGCACGACCGGAGCGATGGCCGTGTCCGTGGCTCAGCCCACAGATGTGGTGAAGGTGCGTTTCCAGGCCCAGATGAACCTGCAGGGGCTGGGCAGACGCTACAGCGGCACCATGCAGGCCTACAGACAGATCTTCCAGCTCGAGGGGCTCCGGGGCTTGTGGAAAGGTGGGCTTTCTGTTCGTTTTCATCACACTCTTTTAAATAAAGCGATTCCTTGAAGAGTGTTTGTTGAATGAAGTTTCTGGGTCCCCAAAGAACCTTTCCCTCAACAGTTCTCAAAAGAACCGGGAAGAACATTTTAAAGAATCCTTTTCCACTGTGAAGAATCTTTTGTGGAATGATGGTTCTTCATGGAGCAGTAATGCCAATAAAGATTGTGTATGGGATTATTTGACATTAGGGTTTTTATACTGTATCAAAATTTAGTTTGCAATCTTTCTAAATATACAGCTGTCCTGAATGACAGCATCCAAACTGACACAGAAAAACATATGTGCTAATATACTTACATAAAAGAAACAATTATATAGAATTATTACACATAAAAATAATAAAATGTAAAATAGAATTATTTTGATAGATTATTATTATACTTATTAAAACAATTATATTTTTAAGTTTGGCCATTTAAAAAAAAATGCTTTAATATATTACTAAATATATTCATATTGAGAAAAAAACATTGTGCATGTACTATTTTTAAGAAAATATATTCTCAATTTGAGAAAATAATTGCTTAAGGTTTAGTGTATATTCAAAATATATTTTGGCCAATACATTTATTGGGTGACGCTTTATAATAAGGTGCATTAGTTAACAGCATTAGTAAACGTGAACTAAGAATGAACAATACTTCTACAGCATTTATTAATGTTAGTTAATATTCATTTCAGCATTTACTAATGCATTATTGAAATCACACGTTGTGTTTGTTAACATGAATTAATGCACCATGAACTAACACGAATAAACTATGAACAACTGTATTTTCATTAACTAACATTAACAAAGATTAATAAATAGTGTAATAAATGCATTGTTCATTGTTTCTTCATGTTAGTTAATACATTATTGTAAAGTGTTAACATTGATTGATTTATTTATTTATTTATTTATTTATTTATTTATTTATTGATTGATTGGTTGGTTGGTTGGTTGGTTGGTTGGTTGATTGGTTGGTTTGGTTGGTTGATTGATTGTTTGGTTGGTTTGTTGGTTGATTGATTGATTGATTGGTTGATTGATTGGTTGGTTGATTGGTTGGTTGGTTGATTGATTGGTTGGTTGATTTGGTTGGTTTGTTGATTGATTGATTGGTTGGTTTGTTGATTGATTTATTTATTGGTTGGTTGGTTGGTTTGGTTGATTGATTGATTGATTTATTTATTGGTTGGTTGGTTGGTTGGTTTGGTTGGTTTGGTTGGTTGGTTTGTTGATTGATTGATTGCTTGGTTTGGTTGGTTGGTTGATTGATTGATTTATTGATTGGTTGGTTGGTTGGTTGGTTTGGTTTGGTTGGTTTGGTTGGTTGGTTGGTTTGGTTGATTGATTGGTTGATTGATTGGTTGGATGGATGGTTGGATCGATGATTGGTTGATTGATTTATTGATTGGTTGATTGGTTGGTTGGTTGGTTTGTTGATTGATTGATTGATTGGTTGGTTGATTGATTGGTTGATTGATTGGTTGGTTGGTTGGTTGGTTGGTTGGTTGGTTGGTTGATTGATTGGTTGGTTTGTTGATTGATTGGTTGGATGGATGGATGGATGGATGGATTGGTTGGTTGGATTGATTGATTGATTGATTGATGGTTGGATGGATTGGTTGGTTGGTTGATTGATTGATTGATGGATTGGTTGGTTGGTTGGATGGTTGGTTGGTTGGTTGGATTGGTTGGATTGATTGGTTGATTGATTGGTTGGTTGGATGGATGGATGGATGGATGGATTGGTTGGTTGTTGATTGATTGGTTGGATGGTTGGTTGATGGATGGATGGATTGGGATGGATTGGATGATTGATTGGTTGATTGGTTGATCGATTGGTTGATTGGATGGATGGATGGGATGGATGGATGGATGGATGGTTGATTGGATGGATGGGTTGGTTGATTTGATTGATTGGTTGATGTTGATGGATGGATGGTTGGATGGATGTTGATTGATTGATTGGATTTGATTGGTTGGTTTGATGGATGGATGGATGGATGGATGGATTGATTGATTGATTGATTTGATTGATTGATGATGGATGGATGGATGGTTGGATGGTTGATTGATTGGTTGTTGGTTGGATGGTTGGTTGATTGATGGATGGTTGATGGATTGATTGATTGATTGATTGGTTTGTTGATTGATTGGTTGGTTGATTGATTGGTTGGTTTGTTGATTGATTGATTGATTGATTGATTTGATCGATTGGTTGATGGATGGATGGATGGATGGATGGATGGATTGATTGATTGATTTGATCGATTGGTTGATGGATGGATGGATGGATGGATGGATGGATGGATGGATGGATCGATTGATTGATTGTCATGAGGGTGGAAGTATATATCATGTGAAGCATGTGTTTTTGTCATGCCAGCTCTGTCTGTGTTTAATCTGCAGCAGCACTGATGACTCTATATGACTCATATCTGATGTGTTTTCGTACAGGAACTCTCCCCAACATCACGAGGAACGCCCTGGTCAACTGCACTGAACTGGTGTCCTACGATCTCATCAAAGAAGCCATTCTCAAACATAAGCTCATGTCAGGTACGAAATCTCACAGCAGGGCTGAGAATCAGAAACCTAAACAAGTCAGACAGAGATTCAGTAAACATGCCAGCGTGTGCCGGAGTCCACGAGGAGACGCGTCCCTAATAACCCGTGTGAAACCTGTTAGAATGAAACCACCGGTGACCGGGTCAGGCCTCGCTGTCCTGTTCATGCCATCAGCACTTCTGTAGTGAAAGGCCTGTAAAACCAGGACAAAGGTGACCAGGTTTCCACACACACAGAGAACAAAGTGTGTCTGGCACCAATAAAACTGTGTTACTGCTGTAATAAAGTCAAATAGAAATATTAGATTAAACACTTCAAAGAAAAGGAGAAATGTTACCTTTGGCAACTAACTGAAATTGTAAAATGACTAAAGCTGAAATAAAAAGAAATAAAATGTAATGATAAATATAAAAAAATTAATATGACAAGCTTAAACATTTTGTGCCTTTTAGACTTAGACAAAATTACAATATATTTTAATTATTTTAATTGTATTTATTTATATAACTAAAATATGTATATACTAATAAAATGACAAAAGCACTAAATGAATGGACATGTCATTTACATGCAGTACATAATGAATAAATTACAGACTAAAGATAAAATAAAGATGGAAGGACAATAGGGCGACTATTTATTAATCGAATCAAATAAACAAAAAAAATAAAGGAACCTAGACTTAAAAAAAATAATAATAATAATTGTATTTGATATTTCATATTTTGGATGGATGGATGACTTCAAGCACAAACTCTTAGGTGCAGCAGTGATTTATTTCAGGAACATTTCTTGGTGTTTGTGCTTCACAGACAATCTTCCGTGTCATTTCGTGTCTGCGTTCGGAGCGGGGTTCATCACGACAGTGATCGCGTCTCCTGTGGATGTGGTGAAGACGCGCTACATGAACTCTCCTCCCGGACAGTACCGCGGCTCCCTCAACTGTGCCTGGACCATGATGACCAAAGAGGGCCCGACCGCCTTCTACAAAGGGTGAGCCTGGACCACAAAACCTGTCATAAGGGTCCATTTCTTTTAGACTGAGATATTTATACATCATCTGAATAAACATGATTTCCATTGATGTATGGTTTGTTATGATAGGACAATATTTGGCCTAGATACAAGTACTTGAAAATCTAGAATCTGGAAAAAATCTAAATATTGAGTTAAATCACCTTTAATGTTGTCCAAATGAAGTCCTTAGGAATGTATATTACTAATCAAAAATGAAGTTTTGATATATTTACAGTAGGAAATGTACAAAATATCTTCATGGAACATGATCTTTATTTAATATCCTAATGATAATTTGGCGTAAAAGACAATAAAAAGATAATTTTGACCCATACAGTGTATTGTTGGTTATTGCTACAAATATAGCTGTGCTACTTAAGTCTGGTTTTGTGCTCCAGAGTCATATTTAATGCTGTTAAATGAAGCAGACTTTGAAATGATCTCTAACAGACGAAGCGTTTGTGCTTCTCCTTCAGGTTCGTTCCCTCTTTCCTGCGGCTGGGCTCCTGGAACGTGGTGATGTTCGTGTCGTTCGAGCAGCTCAAGCGGGCCATGATGATGTCCAGGAGCAGAATCGAGGCCAGCACATAGATCTTCACCTCAGACTCACATGAGCGGCGGCTTCAAACTCCTCTGACGGGACGAGGCGGAGTTCACACTTCACACAAGTTCAACAGAACGGGATGCACATCAGTGAGAGTCTGACAGAAACATCAGAACCAGATCACGGCTGTCATCCTTTCTCCTTCAGCGTAAACCCAATAACCCCAGCTGCTCAGCACGATTGCTCATACAACGCACAAATTGAAATGAAAGGATCTTCTGAACCCCCCCCCTTAATATCTTAATGTACATAATGTTAGTAATATTTATATTTCCTCATTTTTTAAGCAATTGGCACTTTGTTTAAAGCAGCTATTTACCTTATTGTCTCTTTAACCCTGAATATCCATCACATAACCCTGGACCGGCCTAGAAAGAGAGATTGCCTCATAACTGGAAACTTATAAAGACATAAAGATAAGCATATGCTTCAATAAAACACCTTTATATGTCTTTGTGGTGACTGTGGACTGAGGTTGTGTACTTTGTGAAATGAGCATACTATGCATCTCTCTTAATACAAATTATTATAATAAAATAAAAATAATTGATATTTAAATATTTATAGTTGCATGCATTAATCATTAAAAAAACTACAAACCTCATTTTGTGACATGCAACTTTATAACATTTAAACAGCATTTTGCTTATGCAGATTTTATGACTATATTACATTGTGGTAGTTAAGTGAAATGTTATTCAAAAACATGCATCATAAAAATTTTACATGGTTTAATTATGCAAATATAAATTTTAGTGCAAATTATTCAGTTCAATTTAAATGTTTAGGGTACAATGCATTAATCATACAGATGTTCTTTTAAAAAAATGTAAACGTTTTATAAACCTTGTTTTTGTGACATGCTACATTATTATTTTTTAAACCACATTTTGCTTATGCATGCAGATTTTATGGCCATATTAAGTTGTTTTATGTGAAATAACATATGCAGCTTTCTTCAAAAAATCTTTAAATGATCATGATGCAAATGTAAATTTAAGAAAAAAGTCAAAATGATTGATTTAAATATTTATGGCATCATGCATTAGACCGGTTACCGTGCACGCAGATTTTAAGATCATATTTGTCTAAGAACTACAAGGAATAAATATATATTTTTTTTATTCACAGAATTAATTAAAATTAAATAGTAAAAGCAAAAAAGGTGACAAAAATATTAAAAGCAGTGACCAATAATAAGACGGAAAACATATGCATTAATTTGAACCTAAAATATGAAAACATGGAATGCATTAATTTAATTGCCCACTTAAAAAAAAAATATTTGTATACATTATACATTAATAGAGGTTGCCAAACTTCTAATGAAAACTCAAACATTGTATTTGATTATTCAGTCACTAATTTTATTCTTCAACATTAGGTATGAATCCAACACTATAAATTAATCGGGTTATCAGGAATAAAAACCAAACACTGTTTATAAATAAGACAACGACACAGTGTCACATCGACATTTGTGCATACAAACGCTGTGCTTTGGAATCGAGTTGAGGTCTGAATAACAATATTCACAAAACATTAGTTATTAAATACTCGTTATAGGCCACATCAAAGGATTGTGCAGATGATGACGGGTGCTGGGTTTAATACAACTTAAACACACTTTAACATGCATAGAGGTTGAATCATCTGCATCCAGAAGAATGAACAACTTCCAAGCACCTTACGAACAGAGACGTCCTGAGATGGGTGAACATGAAGCAGGAGTCACGACCAAAACACTCACGTGTGAACGGGATTCAGGTCTGATCATTGAGAGATTAAAACATCACTTTGAAAGTGACCAGGTCAATGTAGCTAAACAACCAGCTATGTACTCAATGTACGGTTGTTTAAATATTAATATGCAAATAACGTTTCATGCACAATTGCCAACTAAAATCATGAAGTCAATGGAAAAAGAAAAGAAAATCAACTGTTGTGGATTGCTTTGGTCTGTGAAATGATGCTGGAATCACTTCTCTTGGTCCACGGTCATGATGAGCGTGACCTCAGGCATCTGAAGCTGACCTTTGACCTTGTCGTGGAACTTCTCCCTGTAGCGATTGAACTCCATGATGCTCTCCGGCTCCTCTTCCAACCAGAACTTATCAAACTCATACGCCAGGTAACCTGCCAACATGACATTGAGAGAGTGACACACCTGAGACCTTGTTACACTAACGAGTCACATGACACCAGGGAGAGAAAATGGCTAATTGGACCCAATTTGGACATTTTCACTTAGGGGTGTACTCACTTTTGTGGCCAGCGGTTTAGACATTAATGTCTGTGTGTTGAGTTATTTTGAGGGGACAGTATATTTACACTGTTATACAAGCTGTACACTCACTACTTTACATTGTAGCAAAGTGACATTTCTTCAGTGTTGTCACATGAAAACATATAATAAAATATTTACAAAAATGTGAGGGGTGTACTTACTTCTGTGAGATACTGTTTATATATTAGTGCTGTCATATATTATGTAAACAAATACTTTTATTTTGGATGCGATTAATTGTGATTAATCTTTTGGCAGCACTAGGTTATATACTAAATATATTTATATATAATATTAATTCATATGAATATATATATATATATGTAAAACAAATGTAAATACAAACTATTTGTATTTATATATACATAATAAATATACGCAGTACACACACATATTATGTAAACAATGAATGGTTTGACAGCACTTATATATATATATATATATATATATATATATATTACTCACAGTAGAAATGATGGAAGTGCTGCATTTGTGGTTTTCCAGAGACTGTGTTGTAGAAATTAGGCTTCAGAGCGTCACTCTTCATTAAGCTGTATGCCATCTCTGTTAGATTGATGCCCACTATGGCATACGAGTACCTGCAACGACACAAAGCATGCTGTGATCAGAGCACTTTTACTAATGTGATCAGTCATGATGCCAAGAACACTAAACAGAAGGGCTGGGCGATATGACGAGATATATCGGACGGACGAAATAAAAAGTCTATTGTTTCATATTGTGTTCTATCGTTTATTTCGTGATGTCGCAAAATACATTGTTTACGGTAAAACCTTTTCATCATTTGAGTGACTGCGATCTTTATACGCCGCCCACCACGGGGCGTGAAGACAGAACGACCAGCCAGGACAAAATGAGGAGCTCGTTACTAAACGAAGGACTACATCTGTAGCGTGTTCACGCGTTTTTAAGCACTGCCGTTTTAAAACAACCGATTTAAGCTGTTGAAACTCAAACAACAGAGCTATATGCGTGCGCGTCTCTTTCTGTGTGAGAGGAGCGCCGTTTTCTTTTTAGCCGACTTTGAACAATTACATAAACACACTTATATGCGTCAGAATCCACGTCTTTGCAAGTATCCTCAAACACAGAGATTTAGGTCTTAAGAGAGTAAACGGCAGAAAGAGAAAACGCATGTGTAACAGTAACTGAGTTATATTGGATCCGGACTTCGGTCTTAAAGGGGAAGCGTTCCAATATTCATTCATGTTAATCACAGCACAGAACATCTCTCACTGCTCGACTAAATCACTTTGTAACTTTAATCAGAATAAATAACAATAATAATGATATATTTATAATATGTATAGAATCTATACATAATACACGTGTTAATTATATCTATCATAGATAGATAGATAGATATAATTAACACAGTGAAGATTAATTAATTTACACAATGTATGTAGCGTTTCTTATTTATTGTAGTTTTTTGTCCTATTGCTTGCAATTAGTTTCTTATCCTTATTTCATCACTGACTGTTTATTTATTTATCTTCAGTGAGGTCGAGTTTCTCTCTTTTTAGGGTTGTATTAGTTTGATATTGACATCGGTGACAAGGATTATGAAAATGATATGGTATCAAAGATATTAATATAATAAAAACCTTTTTAAAAGCAAATAAATCACTATACCGTGATATATATATTGTCATCGTGATATAAAATGTCATATCGTGATATCAGATTTTGGTCATATCCTAATAAACATGACAGAAGTCAGTGAGGACTCACCCTCGGCTGGGGTGATTGGCGTGAGACAGAACCTGCCGCGCTGCGTCCGTGTAGTTCTCACTGAAAAACCTGGCCAAACAAAGAAACCCGTTAATGCGTGAGGGAAGCAATGAAGCGTGGTCTTCTCGTAAGCAGAGAAGCTGCACTCACAGGAGGTTTGTGAGTCCCAGCATCCCCATCCCTCTGAAATCAGTCTTGGGATCGTCGCCCTGAAAGCCAATGTTTCCCCACTGCTTAGTGACCCTGGACTCCAGCTTGACCGCCGGCATTAACAGATCCCACAACTGACAGAAAACAAACAGAACTGACGACTTCTGAAGCTCAATCATCTTAAAATGATCAGAAAACTCACCTTCAGAAGCATGTTCTCATGTTCTTCATTTTCAGAGTCAAACACCTGCTTTCTTAGTTCCTCGACCGCCTCGAACAACTCATTATATCCGTTGATTAGTAACAAACACTGACGCAGATTCACCTTAAACCTGTAAGAGAGATTTCTGCATGTAAAACTCATATTGATAATATCCTCAACATACACAAATCTTGAATACATGCTAAAAATAAAACAATAATCAAAATAAAAAGATGACTAGAAAGTAGAGACAGTAGGGTTAATACGTTGATTTAATAATTCACTATTAGCATAAACGTTCATTCAAGTACTAATGTATTTATTTACATTTATGCATTTGTCATATTTAATAAAATAACTATCTAAAATATTGGTAGCACTTTATTTGAAGGTGCTCTTGTTACATGTACTTAATATTATAATAACAATAAATTATGCATAATTGCATGCAAGTAACCCCAAGCCAAACCCTAACCATATAGTAAGAACACGAAGTTAATTAATATTACTCATTATTTAAATGCATAAGTACACTGGAACACGAACACCTTACAATAAAGTGTAAAACTAAATATTTTAGATTTATTGAATAATTTGTATAATATTTTTATATAAATGTAGGTTACATTTTAATTAGGGAAAATTCATACTGGATTTTTTTTCAACATTATTATTCCCCATTAAAGAAATCTAAACACAATATTATGATTTATGTAAGACTGTTTACACTATGTAATGGCAGATATATTTTAATATGCTGAAAAGGGATCTGAGTTGTTTTTATTGATATAATTTCTCCCTTTAAATGTTGTCTAAATTAATGGATGTTGCTAATAATAATGTCATTTTTATTACATGAAAAACAAACTCTCTCTCTCTCTCTCTCTCTATATATATATATATTGTTAAAAAATCTAAGAAAAACATTGTGCAACAAATTGGCACCAGGGGCTAATAAGTAGAAATTATGGTTTCGCTAATAAGAAAAATGACCATTTATGTTATTACAATGAAAATACAGAAATAATTATAATACATAAAAAAAAAAAAAAATTAATATATTTCACTGGGCCTAGGTTGGTCAGAAAGCTTAGAAACATAAAGAATAATCCAATCATCATCAGATCAAATCATGTGACTCACGTAGGATCTTTCTGCTCCTTGATTCTCTTCTCCTGGATTATTTGAGCCAGATGATCGTCCAAATCATTCTCCTTCAAAGATAAAGCGGCTCGCAAAACCTGATCCAACACAAACACACACACTTGAGAGTGCAGCAGAGAATGAGCTTTACCCATCAGATCAATGGGTCTTGAGTGAAGAATCTGGTCAATACTAATGTTCAGCTCAGATAAGAAAGTACTGAAGCAATCATCGCCACACTTACCCTGCTTTTAGAGGACTTCAGGGAATACTCTACAAGACAAGCAACAACCACACGTTTGAAAAAGTCATGCATGACAATTCAAACACTAAAAAATGGACTACACACGGGTTAAATGATTCTTTAACCATTCAATATATATATAGTCCACATATGATCATCACCTATCTGTGCGGTCCTCAGCGCTCCGGCTTTGCATTGAGCACAAATACGCTGAAGCTCACATCTTCCTGTGACCAGCCGGAGGAACCATTTCAACCAGAAGCGCAGACATGAGGCATAGAAACACTGCCAGATATACCCCAGCATCCTCTGAAACACAAACAGCATCAGTTAGTTCCAGTCCAACTGCACTCAAAATGCACTCATTTTACAAATGCATGATTATGCATGCAACAAAAATACAACATACACAAGACTGACACTTAACATGTATTTTCTTAGATGCATACAGCTCATGCAAGCAGTTAACACTGGCTTTAGAGCCACACATCAGTAAAGCAGACTTCATTCAGTCTAAATGTGCTGCTGCTGTCTGTACTGTGTGAAGACAGCCAGCGTTCTGAGAGGAATAAACATTATTAATAATCTCTAACCAATAAGATCTGTGCTGGACTCTGTTTACACTGTCCACCATCAAATCAGACACACTGTCCGATTAGATGACCAATGCAGCTTAATCATTAGCCAAAGTCATGCTTTAAGAAAATCAGCAGGACAACACAACAGGTTGTTCGCGCGAGAGACATCAAAACCATAAACAATCAAATAACGTAATTAAACTCATGACGCATTCCACGTGACGCTGCCAACGTTTATATCGCTTCGCGTTGAGTCGCACGTGTTTTTCTGATATTTAATACTATGTGCTAAATGTTTTTTTGGAGTGCAGTATGGGTCACACTTACTAGCAGCCTCGTCGCCCGGAAATGATTCGGATTGGTGCGCATGCGCAGAAGAACTGACCCTGATCCCAGAGGGCGCAAGCGAGCATTTCATGCCCCTTAACACTGTCAAAATGTTTTTGTTTTTTTTGAGTAGGTTATAAAGAGAAGTATCTATTCGCAGCAGTACCTGACAAGCACGACGTTAACTGTTTAGAAGTCATTATAAAGTTGTATATAAGGTGGGCCGGCCAGAGGCGTCATGCCCACTCCTCAGATTTTTGAGCAAAGTGGATTTGAAAACAGCTTCCAAAAGATTAAACATAGCTGAATACTATTTATTATATTTGATACAATCACGTTGTGTCGTTCATGATTAGAATGATCAGTGCGTCAAATCATCAGCTGCTAAACTCAAACCTGCGTTCTCTGCCGCTGAGCCAGACGCGTTTATACAGCGCTGGTCATTATAACCAATCACAGACGATTCTGTTGAGCTTATTAATGCAACGACCAATCAGAGACGTTCAGATGAGTTCATGGCGCGCGCTTGCAGACTGGTGAATTCTCTCATCAGAAACAGCGAAGTGCAGAAGATGAAAATAAGATATTCATTTCAGTTCAAACAGCTTCAGTGATAATAGGAGTTTTTGAGACGGAAGTCTTGATAATTAAATTATAATGTTCTTTGATAATGTAATGTAAATGTCCTTTGCTGTGTTTCCGTACAGTGTTAGA
>CM049871.1:5459660-5474660 GCA_027474115.1 Schizopygopsis malacanthus | reverse complement strand
CATCCAGGTGGATCTGATCGCTCTTCTCCTCACAGGCGTCCGAGGGAGTGAAGTCCTCCAGGTAGAGCTCCAGACGCTTCCCAGGAGGCACCTGGATGGTCCAGTTGCACCACACGGGGGGGTGTGAGCACAGGTAATCAGGGGAGAAGAACTCACCGCGGTCTTCACGGAGGACTTGATGGCAGCTGCGCAGGGCATAGAAGGGTAATCATTTCAGAGGTCGAGGAAATGTTACACATTTCGAGGAGTGTAATAATTATAATAAGCGGTACTTAATAAGTAGACGCCAGAGGACTTGGAGAGGCGCACTGGCGCAGGGCATAGACAGGTCCAGCTATAGACAGGCTCGAGCGCAAACTCATAGCCTAGCACCTAGACAAATAAACTCAGACATTCCCTCACTGACTTTATGTACTATCAGAAACATTCTACAGCGTCTAGTACTTCAGTCATAATTTAGAACTATGATGAGCAAACTTATCAGAACTAGATGTTAAACACCTGTTGCAGAACAAGTTAAAAGGTCAGACCATTTAAAGTTATTAAGATTAAAGATCCTTGTGAAAAATTACAGACCCATCAAATTTTGTCAGTAAAGTGATATCTATAAAGTCATCAATAACTGACTTGTTAAAATTTATTCCGTCCAAACATAACTTGATATAGATCATTACTGATAGATCGATTAACTATACAGGTGTTTAAGATTTCCTAGGTGATTTTCAAATTATCACAAAGTATGGAGAGGAAGGATATAAATATTATTAGAAAATAAATATGATTCAACTATATATTAATGAAAGTAAGACATAAAAGAGATGATTCAGATAAGACCAGCATAATTACAAGTATGTATTAACATCTCTATCAAAATCATATATGTTAATATTTTAATGAAGTGGATGCAGAAAAGTTAATGCAATGATAACTATAATGCACTGATACAGATAGTAAGATTATATATATTAAATAAGAAAAGTTACTATTAATTATATTTATACCTAACTAATCTTCTATTACAATCCAATACAATAGTAAGGATGTTTACATATCTGAATATAGATGGCATTAAAGTATTCATATAATGCATATTGTACCCCATCTGAAACATGCACATTATATGAATACTGTCATTTATTCCACTAAAACTGATTTACACATTTAGTTAGGACACAACATACTACACATATATATATATATGACACACACACCACACATATGTATATATACACACATTCACACAAATATATATATATATATACTTACACCACACACATATACTACATATACACACACATACATATACATATACACATAGGCGCACACACTTGACACACATATATATGCAAATAAATGATAATCCTAACGAGTTATCTAAAAGTGCTATACATTACTAATTTAATATATTTATCTTATGTTTGGTTATTAAACAAAATAGTCTACGCACTCACACAGATACTTACAAAGATTTTTATGATTTAATATATTTTTTTAAATATTAATTTTTTTTAAATTATGTTAATCATATTTTATGATTTCAACAATAACAAATGTAGCGTTTCATCCTT
Source organism: Schizopygopsis malacanthus (assembly GCA_027474115.1). Lineage (NCBI taxonomy): Eukaryota > Metazoa > Chordata > Actinopteri > Cypriniformes > Cyprinidae > Schizopygopsis > Schizopygopsis malacanthus. The sequence goes on along the minus strand of CM049871.1, from coordinate 5,473,092 downwards.
AATAATACCCTTCATTCGCGTTATAAATGCGCTTTAACACATATTGACTCTTGGAAATGTAGCTTTAAAAAGTCTGAAGACCCTGAGGACTAAACACGTTCAATCTAAAGCACGAGAGGACGCTTACACTGAGGTAAAAGTGACTGGCAGCTGTTTACCTGCCGATGCTCTCCCGCCATATCTGTTGATCTGCCAAAAACAGACAGATTGAGTGAAACGAGCAGAGATCAGACCGCATCAGAAGAGCATCCATTACTCACCTCAGCGCTGCTTATCAAACCGATTAATATCACAAGACTGGATGTGCTCAAGAAATGTGGCATTTTGGATTTCTGCGCGTGAACGTTCTCCGTTGTTGTCAGATGCTTGTTTTACGAACTAAACGGAAGAGGCGGCCAGCATCACCTGTATTATATCTGTAGTTAATGAGGTAAGTTTACCTGTCGCGCATGAATGAAGGAGGTTTAATGAGATGTGACTCGCTCTTGATCCGACAGAGGACGCCACGCAAACACGAGGAGTGACCCTGGACCACAAAACCAGTCATATGTGGGTCTTTTTCCCTTTTCTTTTAAAGCTTTCCATTGATGTATGGCTTTTTATGATAGGACTATATTTGGCTGAGTTACAACTGTTTGAAAATCTGGAATCTGAGGGTGCAAAAAAATCTAGATATTGAGAAAATCACCTTTAATATTGTCAAAATGACGTTCTTAGCAATGCATATTACTGATAAAAAATTAAGTCTTGATATATTTACGGTAGAAAATGTACTAAATATATTCATGGTTCGTGATCTTAACTTAATATCCTAATGATTTTTGGCATAAAAGATAAATGTATAATTTTGACCCATACAGTGTATTGTTGGCTATTGCTACAAATATACCTGTGCTGTTATGACCAGTTTTGGTCGTGACATAATAAAATACTAGCATGCATATTACATACAGAGTATATACCTAACCTAATTATGCATGCTTTTAAAGATAGAATGAGAAATACTGATCATGACGCAGTAATATAGAATAAGCAGCAGCAGCAAAATTAATGCTTATTCATGTTAAGATTGTTTATGTGAATGGTACAAATGTAGCATTTTATCCTTAATAATCTTTTTTGCGCATCATAAATAGTTCTTTACACATATTGTTTGGGAATTTTGTAATAAAGTAAGAATCATAAAATTATAATAATATAGCAGCTTATATAATATAATGTTTATTCATGAGAAGTTTGTTGTAGCAAATAAAAGTTGAAATCAAATATGCACCTCTAAGTAAAATCTCAGACAAATGACCTGTTTTGAACATTTTGAAAATGAACTGTGAGGGCCATGTTATACATAAAATGCTAAATTACTTCCAGGTATGCACATAACTTTATTACTAGCTATATAATACACAAAACACTGCTTAACTGGAATGATAAAAAAAACAAGTTTCACTTGTCAAGCCTATTTGCTGTGTATTCAGCACAATTTAATTTGATCCATAATCACACATTTGCACTCATATTGAACGAATTACTGAACTTCACGCAAAAAAATGACATGGGGATATTTTGATACATATATATGTTCCATGGAGTTAATGAAGATGTGTACAGTAACTGATTTGGATTTTGACTTTGTACTTTGGAGGCTCGTTCAGTTCACTGTGTGTGTTGTAAGTGCCCTACAGTATGATGCACTACAACAATGGTGCAAAGGTCACAGCTTACTTGCACAAACATTATACAATGTAATAAAACTTCTATTATTATCCTTGTGTTGATAGTGTAGTTGGAGAACGATCAAGACAGGAGCTTCCTGAGAACATAATGCAAGAGGAGTCAAACAGCTCAGCTATAGTTTTCCACACGAATGCAAACATAAATTAAACATAAAAATACACAAACACATCAGACTCGCTCTTTTGATTATGAAAATGCACCCCGATATCTTATGTCAACATGCATCATAGTGCACCATATGTAACTCATCTGGAGCAAATAATCGTGACTCGTCACGTCAAAGTGAAAGTATGTGGACCCAGCTAACAGGGAATGTTCTCAGAATGTTCTAGCAAGGTTCCCTCAAATATTCTTCCAGTAATATTCATAGAACATTTGCTCAAAGTTCTCTGGTCTTCAATAATGTTCTCAAAACGTTCGCACAGAAACAGTATTTCATTCATGGAACATTTTACTGAAATGTTTAAACTGAAAGTTCCATCTCCTGTTTTTTAAAACTTGTTTTAGAATGTTCACAGAAAAGTGTTATACACCTTATTTTTCCCGTAAGAGCCACTTGTACATTTTAAGGGTCTGGCTTCTGGTGTCATGATAGATGATAAAGTCATTATTTTAATGTATTATCTTAATTCTGAACACAGTGGTTTGCAATGGCAATAGTTTTACCATTTACTAAACTTAGTTATTTTTCTCGTTATTTCCATACTGTGGCTAATGAACCGGAAATCTTGCACATTCACAGAAAACGGCTTACTTCCAAGTTGAAAAATAAGGTGGATAATAATGTTTAATAATGATAATAATGGTGGTCCTGTGGCTCAGTGGTTAGAGCATTGCGTTAGCAGCGCAAAGGTTGTGGGTTCGATTCCCAGGGAACACACATACTGACAAAAAATGTATAAGCCTGAATGCATTGTAAGTCGCTTTGGATAAAAGCGTCTGCTAAATGCATAAATGTAAATGTTTATATAACTTAATGGTACATTAGAAAAACATTCTTCTTAGCTGTACACCAGTAATGGAACAGGGCATCAGCTTTACTGTCATTGAGTTCTATTTGCTTTTGTTGCGTCGCATTGCGCCCTTCGCCTGCGTTACAGCTGATATGTAACATTTCGCTTTTGGGTCATTAATCCAAGACCAGATCTTTATCATGTCCTGTGGGCTCCTGGGATGGACCAGAATCAGACTTTTGTAAGCACAAGGATTCTCTCTGTGCTTCTCCTCAATGTCAAAGGTCTTAAAGCCCATGTGTTTCTCCGGTACTAGTCCCAGTCTCTTCAGACACATCCCAGTGTAGACGTCGTCTATTGGGTACAACGTGACCAGACGCGAGACCGCTCTTAACCGCAGCCCCATATTCCCAGAATACAGGTAGCCTCCGCCACCGGCGTACGGTGGGTACACTCCTTCAAACACGCTCTCGGGGATGTAATACTTGAGGTGTTTGGTCCGTTGAGGTTCGGCATTGGTGATCACATCGCCAACAAAAAGGTCCTGTGTCTTGGATAAACGAAAAGTTGCCCAGGTAAGCCAGCATATGCCGCGTATTGACGAAAATGTCATCGTCGCCTTTGAACACATACTTGGCAGAAGCACAATGAGTCCCAAACCACTCCAGAAAGAGGACTTCCTTTAAGGTGAGATTGAAGAACGACTCTCGATAATCCCACTGCAGGACGTCGCCGTACAATGCCGCTTCGTGCTTGACCATCTCCGACAAGTTCGGTAAGTGGTCCGTCGCTACCGTGCTGCCGAGCAGGAAAACCATCGCAATGCGCCGGCCGTCGAGGATCCCAGCGCGGCCCCATGATTCCCGGATGGCCTGCCGTCGGTCGAAATGTGGCGCAATGGACTTCACTGCAAGCAAGAGGTACGGCGGTTCTGAACACACGTTGGGTGCCGCCGTTATCAAGGGATACGACCTACATCCCATGTACAACAAGAAGTCCTGGAATCGCTGTGGTAGGGACATAAAGTCTTCAATCTCTGTCTTCAACCTGCTGTCTGGCTTGCAAGGACTCGTGTGATTTAGCCAACGTGGGACTCCCCGAAAGTCACGAGGGGCCTCGCTGCCATTTGCAAGTGGCAGGTAGTAGATGTCATCGAGACGCTCCTGCACACGATTCCAGAACGCCAGACTAACCTCTGACTTCTTCCAGAACTTTTTGGGTGTCAGTTTTCCTCGATTATAATTGTCTCGGCCCTGCCCGTAGCTTCGGGACACTTCTACCACGACATAGATGAGGAAGTTGGCTAACATCAGCAATCCCAGCACCTTGGTGGTCTTCCAGTTGCTGTTCATCTTGAAGAGGCCCTTAACACCTGAAGACACAGAAAGAAACTTAGGGTGAATCCCATTTCTCTGTCTTACCCCTTCCACTTACCCCTTCCCCTTAGTTTTGCGCGTTCACGTGAGAGTAAGGGCTGTCCCAATTCTAGTTTTGATCGAGGGGTAGGGGTAAGGGTAAGTGGAAGGGGTAGATAGCCCTTAAAACCAAGAATTTTTGCGAGCTTACTTGAAACCAAGGGGTACCAGAACACACTGATCCAGATCATCCAGAGAGTATTTTCAGCTTAAATAATTTATTTAAAAATTATTTAAAAATTTAAAATACATAATGTAGCAGCCAGCTAGCGACGATGTATGATGACGTAACCGTAACCAAGTGGCGTCTCATTTCATAGGGGTATGTTTTCACCCCAAGCGCTTGCCACTCGGTTTCGAGGGACAAGGGCTAGGGGTAAGACGAAGGGGAAGGGGTAGATACCCTTAAAACCAAGAATTTTCGCGAGCTTACTTGAAACCAAGGGGTAACGTTACCCAGAACACACCGCGGCCAGATCATCCAGAGAGTGTTTTCAGTTTAAATAATTTATTTAAAATGACGACAGTCTTGTTTTGTGCTCTACACAGTCCTGTAACTTACGTATATATTTGCAACCATGCTCTTAATTGAAACGTTTTTAAAAATCTTTATTTTTCCACGTTAACGTTACATTGCTGATTTGCACAACAGTCCCGCGTTTCTCTGAATAGAGAAAACATCACTAAAACCCACGCAATCGACAAACACACACTTTTAGACGGAGAGTTTGTGATCAACACTTGTCTCCTCTGGTGACGTAGCAGCAGCTAGCGACGATGTATGATGACGTAACAGTAACCAAGTGGCGTCTCATTTCATAGGGGTATGTTTTCACCCCTAGCGCTTGCCAATCGGTTTCGAGGGACAAGGGCTAGGGGTAAGACGAAGGGGAAGGGGTAAGACTAGGGATGGGTACCGAAACTCTGTATTTAATCGGTCTCGGGGCTAAATTATGAAAGACCGGAGTATCGATAAGCTCTGACGTTAACGGTTCTGCTATCGGTACTGGAGAAATTAAGAAAACACATACATTTATTATTGCTATATATATACACATTATCTTGCAAATTATATCCCGCCAGAGTCACCAGCTGTTTTTATATGCAATAATATTCAAACTCTTGTCTATGATGCATTTTTGCTATTCCCAAATCAGAAGCGCGATCGCTCACGTGGATGAGTTCAGCACGCGCAACATAAGCCCTGTTTATGTTAGAAGAGAGAACTAACCATTAAAACATGCTTACACTTTAGGCCTGTGGCTGTTATATTAAACTGAGTTTATTTAATGTTTTTTTTAGCTTCTAAAGATTATAGCCGTGTTTCTTCTAACACAACTTCCTTCTCTTCACAGCGGCGCGCATTCGTTCCTCCCTGACCAAAACTCAACGTCAGAATCAGATCAATCGTCTGTCGATTGTTGTAAAATGCCGTCTTTACAGTTACTAAATTGCTGGACATGTTTGATAATGAAATGTTGGAAGTACAATCCACACGAGAGACGCTGTTCCTCAGGCTGAAGTGTGTGTGCGTGTGTGTGTGTGTGTGTGTGCAGGGGCGCGGGAAGGTGTTTTATGTAGGGGGTGCTGTGGGGGGGGGGGAGGGGTAGTCAATTTCTGCATATAAATATTACGCCAAATAGAAACAGAAAATCGTGCTATAGCCTACGCACTTTCATGAGATCGTGTTAGACAACAATTAGCTATTTTACAAATGGGAATAGGCTACAATAAATTCATAACAATGTTTTACATTCAAGTTACATTCAAGCTTAAAAACCCTTAAAATGTATAGTGAAACGTTTTTTTTAAAGCATCTGGAATGCAATAAAGTAATTTTAAAGCTGTTTTTAAAGCATTTAAAGCGGATTAAAACGATAGGCCAATAAATAATTCACATCAGTCAGACAAAATTGCATTGCAACAAATCCTTTAAATTTCAAGGACAAAGATTTACATACTTTTTTTTATTGAATACAATTATAAAATAAAACGCAAATTATAATCGGGCCTGTTTTAAGCTTTCCCTTATTTTTATATTTTAGATGGTGAGGTGACGGGGAAAAATGACTCGCCATTTCCTCATTGGAGAAATATATGCATCTTAACGGATTACATAGGCTAATGAAGAGTTTTTGCTTTGCTTTGAATTATTTCGTTTTAAAGTAGTATTTTAAAGCTTTCTATAGATATATTTATCATATCTCTGAGCCAGTTTCGAGTTGCCGAGTTTCGGTTCATCATTGAAGCCTCTTGTTCAAAACCGGAAGAAAGTGCATTCTCTGTTTTCCTATTTTATAAAAGCACAATGTTGATATTGTGAATGCACACAAATAAAAGTAGACCCTTTACAGTTCAAAATGATATATTACTCTTACCTTTATGAGGAAAAAAAAATCACACGGCGTATTTTAAGTTGTTTTTACTGTAAGAAAAAAATCCTCCATGTCCTGTAAAGCTCGCTTCAGCTTCCACTCTCCACACAAACTGTTGGATATTGCACATTTATATAGGTTAAACATTTAAACTAACACTGTGATATGCTTGAACTGTTTAAAGGCCTATCTATCGATTTTATTTTAGTCAAGTCTTGATGATTTGATAAGGCTAAATTAATCAAACATAGGCGATCAACTCTGATGCTGGCCGCTTGGTCGTTGCTTAAAAGAAAAAAAAACATTTAACGAACAAAAAATGCTCCCAAGGTTTTTTTAAATTAACTTTATGAAGAAAAAAAAAACGAAACATCGTCTAATCACTTTTCCATTACATACAAAACTGAACTATTTTAGCTATAAGCTGTTTTGGGAGAAGGGAAAGACTCATATCGCTGAGAACAAAAAAAAAAAAAGTACATCCATGATATTTCCATGTTCCGCTTTTAAGCCACAACCTACAAATTCTTCAACACAATCATAGCATTCACAAACATAAAAGCAAGCATTGGCAGTGCTGCGTGCGTGATTTGACAGGATGTGCGCAACGTGCGCATCAAATAGCCCTGCATCAGTTTAATAACTTTGATAACTTTAATTCTTACAACTGTTAAATTAATGGGCAAATGGTAAATATGTCGAAGATCACATAGAAATAGATAGCAAAATAGCCAATGTAAACTAAATGTTATAAACATCGGAGCAACCATATACATTTTTAAATGAATCTTTATTATAACAAATTTAGCCTATATATTTTTTTTATTCACAACAGTTTACAGTTGCCCACAGAAAAAAACAGGGGGTGCTGCAGCACTCTCAGCACCCCCTGTTCCTGCGCCCCTGTGTGTGTGTGTGTGTTTGCGCGCGTGTGTGTGTGTGAGTGTGCGTGTGTGTGTGTGTGCGTGTGTGTGTGTGTTTGCGCGCGTGTGTGTGTGTGTGTGCGTGCGCGGCGCGCTCCAAGCTTCGGGCGCGTCCAAACGATCAAATACACACACAATAAATGGTATATTTGTCAGTTTGTTTAACTTTGTTTCTTTGTTCATGTTCTTACTCTATCTTATCTTATGTATATAAAACACAAAAAATGCCTGCACACTGCTGCATTTACAAATTGATGTTTTATATTTATTTAATGAAATATTTATTTAACATCTCAGAATATAAAGCCATGTTAATTAAGCTGCTAATCTATCATAGAAATATATATTTCATACATATATGTGTGTGTATGTATGTATGTATATATGTATGTATATATATATATATATATATATATATATATATATATATATATATAAATAACAAAAAGTACCGATAAGAATACCGTTAAAGCACCGGATCGATAAGCAGTATCGATAAGAGTAGTAGTACCGTTAAAACCTTAACGATACCCATCCCTAGGTAAGACACAGATGAAGAACATTTAAAAGCCTTTCCATTCCACAAAAGGTTATTTATAGTGGAAAAGGGTTCTTTAGACTATTCAAATGTTCTTCACACTAAGAAAATAATGGTTCTTTTAAAAACGGTTCTAAAAATGGTTCTTCCCTTTCGGAACCTTCATTAAATATGGTTCCATTAAGAACCTTTAACATCTGTGGAGACATTTCACTAAACGCTCTTTACAGTGGAAAAAGTTATTACGATTTTTAAAATGTTCTTTGGATGATTCAAAAATATTTTTTTATCATCTATCTTCTCTAAAAAAAAAAAACTTTTTTTTCCATGGCACAACATTTATTTTTATTTTTTTGGATAAATGGGTCATTCATCATTTGTGGTGGCAATTGGTGTCCCTCTACTTTTTACAACAGTTAAAATAAACTTTAAATACCAATAAATCATAAAATGATTATATTCTATAGGGTAAACACAATTTGTGCACTGTTAATAGTTACATTATTTATTTATTTATAAATTACGATTTAATTTAGTTTTAGAGATTGCATTTGTAACACAATATGGATGTTCCCGCTTTACCTTAGAGAGGTATCAAGGAATGTATTTGCAACAATATACACTTTTTAACACAAATAAAGTAGTTATATTGTGAATATAGATTTTATTTAACATGTACAATTTTATTGAATTTTGTTATATTTAAGAAAAAATTATTGTCCCCCAAATTCATGTCTGAGGGGTTACATCAATGAATGTCGCCCCTTTAAGAAAAGGGGGGTTCTATTTAGACTACTTCCTGTGTGTAAAGGTCACTGCAGGTGCTGTTGATCAGAGGGGTGCATGGGGAGTGCATTCTTTCTTATTAAGTTTCTTAAAGTTAGCTAAATTTCTGGCAATTTCATGTGTCACACTTTATTAGTGTCTGTGGCATTATGCTGATAACTTGCAGATCTGCTCTATTTTAATTAAAAATGTGATAAATACATACATATTAATATTTCCAAAATGTCCCCATATATTGAAATCATCATTACGGCTGCCTCCATTTGAGAAAATTCTGGATTTAGGCTGATTTGTCTGGTGTTACTGGCTTTTCTGGTAACAGAACTGTTTGGTTACTTCAAAATGACACAGATATAAGTGCAGCTGTGTCATCAGTGTTTAATAGAAATTATTTAAAAACCAAAATGTTCTTAAGCTTTCATTTGAGTGGATGTAGCATATTAAACACTAATTTTAAATGCATAGCAATATAATTATAAAAATAAAAAACATGCATTTTTACAAATTCTGTCTCTCATTTGCTAACCCAATTAAAGAATGGCCCAAATCACTTTTAAACTAATATATTTAGTTAAAAAGCATCACAAATGACTCTAATATGACTGAAAATGATATCACATAATGTTATGGGTCACATCTAAAAGGGTCAACACAAAGCAGATTTGAGTGCTAAAGGCTTGTAGCACATACCTCAACCCAAAAAAAGCAGCAGTGAACTCACGCAAAGCCAGAAACTAACCACAACGGATACATAAGTCCTCAACCATGAAGTGCAATGAACAACCTTTGCATGTCAGTTTTAGTAGATTAATCATAAGAGCCTAAATAGTCCATCCAAAAATTCAACTTCTATCATTAATCATTTTTTCCCCATGCAACACAACGAATATTTTTATTAGTAGTTTTTTTAAGAAATTTACATTTTTTTTTAACATATTCATATTAAAAAATGAATACAATAAAGCACAACTAGTGCTTGCATGTCTTTTGAAGTGAAATCATAGCTCTGTGCATAGAAAAACCTGAAATGTAGGTCTTTTGTTCTATACACACAAAGCTATCATATGATTTCATAAGGCTCAGATTAAAAAAACTCTTCTAGGGTGTGTAAAAATCATTTACATTTCTGGATGCACTATTTCTTTGAGAAAGAACCAGCTAAAAGCATGAACAGTAATCGATCATTAAAGCAACGGCTGGTCCGTTACTCACAGCGAGGACATCTGCAGGGGACGTCCAGAGTGAGATCCATGAGTGAGTCCGGTGTGAAGCGTCCAGGGTTTCTCCTGTACCTGAACAGTAAGGGATGAACCTGCTGCATATCAGCCAATGTTTCATATATCGAACCAAGATTTCAGACTCCACACCATCCTACGCTGAGCCTCCTTCTCTCGTTCATTCATAAACCTCATGTGTTCCTCATGACACCAATTACTGATGTGCAACGTCAGACTCTTCCTAGTCTCGTACAGTCAGACCTTTGACTAAACAGCTCGGCTACGGTCCAGTTTATTTTGACACAGTAAGAGAGGAAGAGACCCTTTCAAGAGAGTCATCTCAGTTTGTGTTGATCAAATGATAGTTTAGTTGTGCTTTCAATATGCATCAGAAGCTGGTCTGTGGTGTGGCGTTAGAGAAACCTTCAAAAGCACTTCACTGCTAGACATCAAATCTATTTTATGACTGCACTTTAGATCTGACCACATTTCATGAACGTTCACACTATGACACAATGCTATCATTGGCCTACTTCAACACTTTCCGTTACTGAGTGACAGCTCATTAGCACAGTTCAATCCAGACGAGGCTATCTTTTTTAAAACAAAACACTATAATTATTCTGAGATGTATAGGCTATTTATCTATAACCAGTTTTGGGTACTTTTATAAGTAATAAATCACACTATTGTGTTATACTCCCTATAAAAGTAACTGATTGTGTAACTTTTATGGGAAGTAATTTATGCAAATTTTTTTCTCATCCGGGCAGGTCTTGCTTGTTGGTTTTTTTAGTATAAAAAGTCATATTTTGGGCAAATGTAAAAGCCCTTTCACACCAGACGTGAAACGAATAAGCCTCAGGCTGAAGGAAGAGTAAATCCACATCTGTACAGTAGAGGGTGCAACTCAAACACACCTCTCAGCTGTGCTGCTATTCTGGACTGCATGAAGAATAAAATACACAAATGAAACGAAAGTTATGCTAAAGTCATTTTTGCTAATTACTATGGTTGAATTGAATCAGCAAATGCCAGCAGTAAAGACACTGGTTACTAAAAAGGGATTAAATACATAAAGGACGTTTGTGCTATTTAATATATTTAAATATTGCATTTTGAGTAATACTGAATCAGTTTTTCTGCAGGTGAGATGTGGACATGCATGTAAACATCTAGTCCAGAACTACAGTAACATCATGTTTAGACAGCGCTCACAACACTGACTCATGATCCTGGAAACAAAGTCGTATCTCATCTGAAAACTGAGATATGTTTTCGAAATGAATAAGTAATGTGTCACTACTAGTTACTAGAAAAAGTAATCGGATTACATAACTCGCGATACTTGTAATGCGTTACCCTAACACTGTCTATAACACAATTGATAATAATAACAGTATTTATGATTTGGCGACGTACCGCCTGCCTTGTAATGCTCTTAATGAAACTGCTTGAGTGGCCTGCTGTTGATATTAAATCCTCAGGTGAATGTGATTTCTGTTTACGGCTAAGTAAATCAGATCCCAAAAATGAATTTCATTTGGATTAAATGCGGAACGGAAAAAACCTGTACATTGCTTTGGGCTGAATCATTTAGTCCACTCACTCACTGAATCGTTTAGACCGAATAATGAGTTAACAGCTTAAACAAGCATAACATTGCTATGTATGATCAAAACATTGCTATGTATGATAAAAAGGGAACATGTGTTTTTCCGTCAGATATTCAGATAACTGTGTTTCATCCAGTCTCTTGATGAAAACTGATTTTAAAAGTGAAGTCAACATCCCGAAGGCGCAGGCTAATGCTTCTGTACAGACACTGTACTGTACACAGCAAGTCGTGTGTGTGTGTGTGTGTGTGTGTGTGTGTGTGTGTACAATTAGATCTCTGGCTTACCTACACACATGTTGATACTCTTATCACTATGAGGAATTTTTCACAGACATAATGGTTTATTTCATAAAACTCGTGTAGCCTATTTTTGTAAGCTTTATGTGATTACAGACTGAAATCCAATCGCCTATTTACAGCAGATCCTCTCAGATCAAATATGACACTGTTGGACATCAATACAAATCTTCTCAGTTCTCAAATGTGTGTCATAACTCAATGATGTGCACCATATCTTATTAAAGAAGGGTTTCAACGACACGAATGCAGTCGTTTTCTTCTGTCGTGTAACTATGACTGGTGGAGTATGGCACAAAGGCTACTGTTAGACATCCAGGGGTTCATTGTAGTTGTATGGAAACGATATGCAAAACGTCTTCTATTCAGATTAATGACATCATTTTCACTTTTTTTGTTAACTATGCGTTTAAACGATTTGACAGAACGATAGATATTCGCATTAATTTATTTATTGTAACTAATAATAATAAAACAACACATCTTTTATTTGCCTTAATAAAGATAAGTATGGTGCAGGTGAACAACAGACCTATCAAAAACGACATTCGTATCAGACAATTGATTCGCATTTTTATTATTATTCTACCTATTTGGGCTTTTCTAAGTCTGGGTTGACCTGTGCGTCGGTACTCACCTGTATAACAGCGGTCCACAACAGTTGCTTCTTCACAGACATGACATTTCCCTCGATGTTTTGCGCTCAGTCCGCCGAACGGAACTGTTGTTGTTGTTGTTTATTTCGTTAGTCCCGTTTAAAGTCAGTATTGCAGATGAAGCTGCCGCGTGTGTTTGAGTCAGGTCAGAGTCTCCTCCGCCGCCTGCACGAGCACCGCCCTCACGACGGACGCGCGCACGCACGCACGCACGCGCACAGGCTTAACTATGCACGCCGGGGCCAATTGTGTATAATCTCCTCACAAAAACGCGCGTGAGGACGTTTGGTATGCTCGTAACTATATACAATGCTCACTACTAATCATATTGTGCACCTCTGATATCAGCAGGTTTGGGGTGGAGTGAGGGTTGTCCTTCAGCAAGTATCATAACCTCCTTATAAATACAATTTAGCCTGCAAGATGTTCTTCATGTGAATTCTGATTAATGTTTAAAACTTACCTCAGGGTAACAAACCAATTTTTTCCCACTTTTTGCAAGGAAATGATGCATTAGGCATGCTATATTAAAAAAACACTTAAGCCCACACCATAAACCCTAACAGTCTTTTATAATTATTTTTCTGCAACACATGGAAGAATGCATTTACATACATTTTCCGTCCATTAAAAATGTGATTTACTACGTTTTAACTACCCCCCCTTTTTGTATGTGAAAGTGCCTAAAATCAATGAAATACAGATGTAGCCCCCATATATATTATTGCACTTATTATGTGATATTTTTATTTATTGGTATTTTCCATTATTAAAGAATGTATCCTTGTAGTATGTATTCCTACTTATTCAAATAAGGCAGAATAAAATAATTATCTGCTGTTTTTAATAGACAACAAACTGCACATATGCACTCATTTGCACTTCACATATTTTGTTAAAACTCTTCTTTTTTTTATGAT
>CM049871.1:5367160-5454660 GCA_027474115.1 Schizopygopsis malacanthus | reverse complement strand
TTGTGCTGAAAGGTGCTCCACACATTCTGTTTATCATCATCTACAGGCCGCCAAAATATTCTCCAGCCTTTGTTGAAGTGTTCACAGAACTGTTATCAATGATTTCCACAGAGTTTGACTGTTTTGCTATTGCAGGGGATTTTAATATTCACATAGACAATGCTGAAATCAAAACTACAAAAGAAATTATAACAGTTTTAAACACTTTTGACCTGATTCAGCATGTGCACGGACCGACACACAATCGTGGACACACTCTAGATTTACTCATCAGTAGAGGTCTAAACATTTCATCCATTGGTATTTAGGATGTAACACTGTCTGATCACTTCATATATTGATCTCTGTAATGACTGAATTTAGATCTGTTTCTGTCAGAAAGAGATGCATTAATGAGAACACTAGTGTGCTGTTTATGAAGGCTATATCTTTAACACCAAGCATTTCTGCAGACTCTGTTGATCTTCTCCTGGATTCATTTAACTCAAAAGTTGAGAATATTATTGATGATATTGCTCCGATAAAGGTTAGCAAGAAGACTGGCAGACAAAAATCATCTTGGAGAAAATCAACAGCAGTTCAGATTATGAAAAGACAATGCAGAAAAGCTGAGCGGATGTGGCGGAAGACGAAACTCGAAACTCACTACAGCATCTTGCAATTTGCAAATATAGCAATTTGTTTTGATCTATAAAGACAGCCTTCATGCTTTCAATGCTTTCAAGACCTTCTTCTCAAACCTTATAAACAGTAACTTAAACAACACTCGCACTCTTTTTGCTACTGTTGAGAGACTGACAAACCCCCCAAGTCAGATTCCCAGTGAAATGCTCTCTGACAGCAAATGCAATGAGTTTGCTTCCTTCTTTTCTGAGAAGATCAATAATATCTGAAAGGAGATATATTCTAGTAGTTATGCAGAGGTCACACAGATTCGACCGCAATTTAAAAAAGAAGTGACTATGTCTGTTTTTGAAGTAATTGATGGCAAAAGTTTGGAAGAAATAGTACTGCACCTTAAATCGTCAACCTGCTATCTTGACACATTTCCTACATCTTTTTTTTCAAAAGTGTGCTTAACTGTTTAGAAGCAGAGCTCTTAGAAGTGGTGACTTTTCCAAACTCCCTGAAAACTGCAGTTGTTAAGCCCCTTCTGAAAAAGAGCAATCTTGATAACACTGTGTTGAGCAACTATAGACCAATATCAAATCTTCCTTTCATAGGTAAGATTATTGAAAAGGTAGTTTTTAATCAGCTGAACAACTACTTAAACTCAAATGGATTCCTGGACAATTTTCAATCTGGTTTCCGCGTGCATCACAGCACAGAGACAGCACTCATTAAGATAATAAATGATATTCGCTTTAATTCTGATTCTGGCAAAATATCAGTGCTGGTACTACTAGATCTTAGTGCTGCGTTTGACACTGTCGATCATAACATACTTCTAGAGAGACTGGAAAACTGGGTCGGGCTTTCTGGGATGGCACTCAAATGGTTCAGGTCATACTTAGAAGGGAGAGGTTATTATGTGAGTATAGGAGAGCATAAGTCTAAGTGGACGTCCATGACATGCGTCAAGGCTCAATTCTTGCACCGCTGTTGTTTAGCCTGTATATGCTCCCACTAAGTCAAATAATGAGAAAGAACCAAATTGCCTATCACAGCTATGCTGATGTTACCCAGATTTATCTAGCCTTATCTCCAAGTGACTATTGACTCAATAATCAATTGACTCCCTCTGCCAATGCATTGATGAAATGAACAGTTGGATGAGTCAGAACTTTCTTCAGTTAAACAAGGAGAAAACTGAAATCATTTGGAAACAAAGATGAAGTTCTCGAGGTGAATGCATACCTTGACTCTAGGGGTCAAACAACTAAAAATCAAGTCAGAAATCTTGGGGTGATTCTGGAGACAGACCTTCGTTTTAGTAGTCATGTCAAAGCAGTAACTACATCAGCATACTATCATCTCAAAAACAATGCAAGAATTAGATGTTTTGTTTCCAGTCAAGACTTGGAGAAACAGGTTCATGCCTTTATCAGCAGCAGGGTGGATTATTGTAAATTCCTTGATTTTATTGTTGTGAATGACTATTTAACTTCCTTTTATGTAAAGCACTTTGAATTAAAACTGTGTATAAAATGTGCTATTTAAATAAACAGTTTGCACCCTCAGATTCCAGATTTTCAAATAGTTGTATCTCAGCCAAATATTGTCCTATCATAACAAACCATACATCAATGGAAAGCTTCTTTCTTAAAAAGTTTTTTTTTTTTTAAAGGACCCTTTTGTGGTCCAGGGTCACATTTAACATATCTGCTGAATAAAATGTATTTATTTGACAAATATTGTACGGAATTACAGGGAACAAATATATAATTTGTAACTAATTTTTTCATAATACATTGTTAATTCGTATAACTATATTAGTTGTATTCATTGTTAGTTTATGATTTCCAATGCATCGACTAATGTTAAACAAAAATGTAACCTTATTGTGAATTGTAACCAGTTACCAATTACTGGTTGAAAATAGAGAAAGTGATAAATTAGAGATCAGTAACTGGACTGAATTTCACCACATAAACTATTAGGACTAAATAGGATCTGTAAACTATACTACATCCACACAGATTATAACAAGTGCATTTAATAACAGGCGTGACTCTCGTTATTCAGCTGCTGTTTGAATGAATGAACTGATGTCAAGTTCCTTTTGTGTGCTCACAATAGCCATATCACATCACCTGTAACCACAGCGACAGTGACTCAAGTAAATATAGTACAATTGAAAGGCTTATCACAATTGACACAATGATATTCAATAAACAAGCCCAATCAAGCTGCAGATTCATCAGTGAAATGTAATTAACTGAGAGCGGCTGCAAGCACAGAGCGCAGAACAGAAAACAGCAGCACGATCTGAACTCTTCAGAAGAGGTGTGACAGACAACTACAGCAGGACCTTCCTGAAAATGTCTTGCTTTTTCACTCCTATTAATAATTAAACTCTAAGTATTCTCTTCTCTTCCCGTCCAACACAAACACAGCACTATCTGAAATGATTTGTGGTTTTATCCTGCAGTAATTGAACCTGTGACACTCAATGAAGAATCATTCGGTGATGAGGGACCTTTCTGCTCTCCTGAAGACAATTGAACACTCAACAGTCCTCTATTCTCCAAGCGTGAATCATACAGTGTATAATGCATCTCTCTGCACATGGCACGAATGATACAAAACAATTAGAGCACTCACACGACAAACAATCGGCCTGAAAGCCTCTTACAGTGAAGAGGAGACTCTTCTTACAGCACTAACTGTGCTTTTACACACAGTCATTCTAGTCTTGACTCATTGAGGTTAATCAATGGCCACGTGCACACTGCAAGTTTCAGGAGTGACAACCGCATTTACATGCGGAGTGAGTCCCGTAAATTATCGTCCCATGTGTGTACAGAACAACTCACTCCCGCATTTGTAACCACAGCAACATCTGTCGTCTTGCAGGAGAGAATAAACGTTTAGCCGTCCGTTATGTGCCATTTCTTTTGACTAAAGACTGTTTTGTCCGTCGATTTGAACTAAATCGTGGCCATTACTACCACTAATAGACGTGCAGACAGTGTTGTGTTTATACTTGAGGCTGCTTTAGAGAGCTCTGTCTTGCTGGGTTGCCATGTCCTCATATTTACAAGCGCTTTCAGGCATGTTGTTTGGTCTTAGCTCATAAAGACAGGCACTTTATGGCGTTAATAAAGTGGTCTGTTGCGGATATGAGATATATGAAATCTTATTTTGGTGTTATAAAACAAAGCATGTTGGAGTTGTAGTGTTTTTTGTGTGCTTATCCTCGTTTCTTTTCTGTGAAGATCTGGCAACACTGACACTTTACCGCACGGCTCATTAGCGCAGCTAGCCCCGAGCTAAGTTAAGACTTCGTTCACTGTTATTTTCTTGCATCTCACATACAGGCGAACACACCGATACACGTTCAGATACATCATTAGCAACTAGTTGTTCAGTTCTGTACACACTGCGTAGAATTTCTGTAAATGCGGTTGTAACTACCTGTATTTTTCGGGAGTTAATGCGGTTGTCACTCCCGTAATTTAGTGACTTGTGTGTGTACACAACGCGATTAAGTTGTAAAAGCTGAACTGACAACCGATTTTAGCTGCAGTGTGGACGTGGCCATTAACATTCAGCAGATATTACAGATAAGCATCTCAAATCTGCAAACATGAAAACCCTAAATGAACTCCACAGGAAAGAGCTGAACGCAGAAAGACTTAATGGCAGAATAATAACGGCTAATGTCACTAACGAGTCTCTGTTTCCTCTAAACCAGACCTCTTAATATCACCGGAGCAAAAGACATGGATTAGAGCTCATGCATATATTGATATCAATATATTTCAGCAACATACTGATGAGTTTAACTGTAATAAACGGCCACTACCGCACATTTTGATCATAGAAATGCTGAGTGTGTTTCTGTATATAACAAACGGATCATAATATGAAAGCCGGCATAAATAACATAGACTATACAAATATGCAAGAAAAAATATAGTCTTACTGTAATAGTGACGACTAGAGTTTGCAAACGAACTTTACACTAGCTTGAAAAAGCCTTGACTGAAATATAGACGCAGAAGTGTGAACGTTTAGATAGATGTTGTCAGCATGTTTTTAGTATGATTAACGTGTAGCTAGCATGTTTTTAACATGATTATCATGTTGTTAGCATGTTTTTAGTATGATTAACGTGTAGCTAGCATGTTTTTAACATGATTATCATGTTGTTAGCATGTTTTTAGTATGATTAACGTGTAGCTAGCATGTTTTTAACATGATTATCATGTTGTTAGCATGTTTTTAGTATGATTAACGTGTAGCTAGCATGTTTTTAACATGATTATCATGTTGTCAGCATGTTTTTAGTATGATTAACGTGTAGCTAGCATGTTTTTAACATGATTATCATGTTGTTAGCATGTTTTAGCAAGAGTTAGCATGTTGTCCATGATGAAAAATTACAGACTGCAGCTTTAAATAAAATGTAAAAAAATATTATCAATCATAAATAAATACACATATATGATATATAATATATAATTATATATAATCAAACCCTAAGGAGGAGGGGAATATATTTTCTGAGTTTTTCCACTTACACTGCAGTTATAGCTTTTCATAATTATAAATGTATGCCTTCCGTTGATTTCCAATGTAATTTGATTAAACTAAACTGAAAGTAAAACTACATCACAGTTGCCTCTGAACCTCTGAACATCTGTCAGTCTTCAAAGAAGAACTGAACCATACCATGCTATAATCTTAATAACTATTATGCTAAATACAATTTGACTGATCTATTTTGGTAGGATCCTTTCTCATTTCACCTGCTATTTGCATTGTTTCCACACAAGAGCCCCGTTTGCATTAGACTGAATATATCTAGTATCCTTGCCACACTTCTCTGGCAGGTGTGCAGAAGATTATTCAAAACCGGTCAGTCATCGAGAATAAAGATTAAGCAAATTCACAACTGCTTCGAGAAACAAGAGTTACACACATACAGGAGTTTGCATGCAATGACACGTAATGCTTTTGACATCGACTATTTGATCAAATATCATTAAAAACATGTATAGTGTTATTTTAGCATACTATCACAGGTTTATTAGTATTTTGAATTACTTTGACAAACTCCGTTTCAATTTGAGTTAATATAGTTTTTTTTCTTTCAGTTAGTATTTATGTTACTTTAAAGAATGCAAATGTTTCTTCTTAATAGTCTTTTAAATAATTCCTCTCAATATTTCGTCTCAAGCGGTCTCCACTTTAACTGAGGCTTGTAGAGGTTTTAAACTGCACCAGCAGCAAAAACAACAAACACATACGTTTCTCATTCATCCTTCAATGAACACCCAACATGTCACAACTCCTGCCGATGTGAAATAAAGCCACACAGAGGGGCGTTCCTTTTTGGGGGGCATGTCTGCACATATTCATAGGTGTGTGTAATTACACTCTTTGTATCCGGTCAGAGGACCTACATTTCCCATGAGACTGTGTAAAGAAATCATCATCAGATCTCTCGGGTGCACACACGTCCCTGATTTGCACAAGCAAAGACATGCAAGAGACAAGCACATGCACTGAACAGTGAAACAAATTAATCTCTTTTGTGCTTCATATGAAGATCCACCCTTATATTTCAAAGAACTGAATCCCGTTCTGTTCTCACCTCTCCGGCGCGGGCGAGCTCTAGCTCCACCAGGGCCACGGGGCTGTTGGACACCTGCCCCCTGCTGGCAGACGTGTGCAGGTCCACCCTCCACTTCAGGCCCCGGAGGCCGGGCTCCCAGCGACTCTGAGCCAGCAGACTCTCTCGTACCCGCGTCCGGTGGGCCTTCCAGAAGCGCGCCAGAGCGGCCGCCTGCTCCGTGGTCACGCCGCTGCCGCCCTGCTTACGCGTCTGCGCCGTGAGGAACGCTTCCAGCTGCGCCTGATCCATGTCCGCTGAAGCGATGGACTGACGGAGAGACAGAAACACGAGGTCAAGGGCGGTGGGAGACGGGATGAACTGGATTACACTGCAGGAGGGTTATTAGTTAACGAAAACCACAACACTTACAATAAACTCTCACTGAAATAATATCATGTTTTGCTTTTTTATATCAGCTGGTTGCCAAGGCAATATTTATCATTTTCATTTAGTTTAACGTATTAAAATAACTAAACCTGAAATTTTTTTTAAAAAGATTAAAAAACATTATATTTTTAAACAAAAATGACAATAACACACAAAAAAATTACTACAACTAAAATTACTATGAAAACAGAAAATATAAGAATAAATACTTATTCAAATTATTAAAAAGGCAAATTAAAAAGACCAAAATTACAACGAAAACATATCAATATTAATAAAATAGTGTCTTGATACTAAAATAACACTGTACTGTTGTATTTTGATATACATTGCAAAGATGTTTGATATATTTTGAATATAGAACAAACTCTTAAAATCCCCCTGTAGACACAAATTATATCCCTTAAAACTCACCTTTAATCATCAAAAGGACTTATTTACATGTTTTTACTTGTAAAAATATATATTTTTTCATGCTTTAAAGGTGTCTATGTCTAAATATAATGCGACATTCACTTTTACAAGTTGTTTGAACTGAAATGTGTGTTGGCAGTGTGTATACAAACAACCCTATAAAAGTAAAGATCCACCCAGTGCTTTTTTATAATCTCGTTAAATAATTTTAGGCAATCGAATATTGTCTTATTGAATATTGCTAGAGAGTCGTAATCCAAAGGTTGCGGGTTCGAGTTTCAGGTTCAATGTACAGCGCTCTCTCCACCTAGCAGCACAAATGGCTGCCCACTGCTCCGGGTGTGTGTGTGTGTGTGTGTGTGTGTGGTGTGTGTGTGTGTGTGTGTAAATGCAGAGCACGAATTCAGAGTATGGGTCACCATACTTGGCCATTTCATAATTTCCCCTTTCTCACATGAGCCGATCTCAGATGCCTGTCTGTGCGGCCTGCTATGAAAAGAGCTGTTTTTGACAGAGTAAAAAAGGTGTTCCCTTTCAAGCTGTCACGAGACATCACGGAGATTACTCCGTTATGGGAAACTCCTTCCCTCCAACCTTTCCTGAAGACCTATTGGCTCACGCCAGTCAATGACTGGCCAATTGTCGCGAAGCATGCAAATATGACGAGCTCGAGAGGCAGTATAAATGCAGCGCCCGCGACAATACGTCAGAATCTTTTTCTTCACCTTGCTGAACCTAGGTTATGGCTTAAAATGTTACAACTCACGGTTAAGGTTCGCTCATTCGAGGGCAGGCCTCATGGCTGCTCCTCTGCAGCGTTCAGGTGAGTATGACATTTCTTAAAGGTAGTCCGTCTGCCCTCTGATCAGCGGTGGACCTTCGGGACTCAGGTGATGAGCTCATGCAGACTAAAGGTCCGCATTCCTCTCACCGTCGAACCTGCAGGACAGGACATCAGCCCGGCTTCTCACGCCCCCCTTCCATGGCGGTGCGGAGAGCCGAGGGCAGATGCGGGAGCAAAGGGATCTCACGTCGCCGCAGATGCTGCACGGAAGAACCCACTGTGTAAGCATGCAGCCCCCGCCTCAGAGCGGCGTTCTGCTGTTTGCAAAGCACAATCGCTCCTCTCTCATTCACATGATAATACATTCACGTGATAATAGCCCCTCATTAGCGGCTACCGTGTGTTCGGAACAACCTCTCATTACATGATAATAGCCCCTCATTAGCGGCTACCGTGTGATCGGGACAACCTCTCATTCACGTGATAATAGCCCCTCGTTAGCGGCTACCGTGTGTTCGGAACAACCTCTCATTACATGATAATAGCCCCTCATTAGCGGCTACCGTGTGATCGGGACAACCTCTCATTCACATGATAATAGCCCCTTATTAGCGGCTACCGTGTGATCGGGACAACCTCTCATTACATGATAATAGCCCCTCATTAGCGGCTACCGTGTGATCGGGACAACCTCTCATTCACATGATAATAGCCCCTTATTAGCGGCTACAGTGGGTAGAGGACATTTATAATTCACATGGTAACAGCCCCTTGTCAGCGGCTACAGTGTGTAGTGAACTTTTTATAATTCACATGATAACATCGGCGGCGCCTTGTGTGTAGAGGACATGTTTTTCTAATTCACAAAGCGCGCGAAGGCGATGGGATCTGATGCTCCTGCGCGGAAAGCGCGCGAAGGTGAGGAGTCACATGACACCCCTGCGCGAAAAAGCGCGCGAAGGTGAGGAGTCACATGACACCCCTGCGCCGAAAAGCGCGCGAAGGCGAGGAGTCACCTGATGCCCTGAAGGCGCATCCTATCAGCTTCCCAGATTTCGCTGGACTATTACGCCAGTTGTTTACGCCCCTTCACGTGGTGTTCAACTAGGTCGTATAGCAGTCAGCCTGTAGTTATTACAGCCGCTATATTGTAGAGGAGTCACCTGATGCCCTGAAGGGCGCATCCTATCAGCCTCCCAGATTTCGCCGGACTATTACGCCAGTTGTTTACGCCCCTTCACGTGGTGTTCAACTAGGTCGTATAGCAGTCAGCCTGTAGTTATTACAGCCGCTTAGAGGATCGCGCGAAGGCGAGGAGTCACCTGATGCCCTGAAGGGCGCGTCCTATCAGCCTCCCAGATTTCGCCGGACTATTACGCCAGTTGTTTACGCCCCTTCACGTGGTGTTCAACTAGGTCGTATAGCAGTCAGCCTGTGGTTATTACAGCCGCTATATTGTGGAAGACTGCGCGAAGGCGAGGAGTCACCTGATGCCTTGAAAGGGCGCATCCTATCAGCCTCCCAGATTTCGCCGGACTAGTACGCCAGTTGTTTACGCCCCTTCACGTGGTGTTCAACTAGGTCGTATAGCATAGTCAGCCTGTAGTTATTACAGCCGCTATGTTGTAGAAGACCCCGGGATCGAGGTCTTCTTTGACAAGTTAAGAGACCCGGGAAGAGGCACCACGACCAGTGCAGGAGCCCTCAAGCTGTCTCAAAATTGTAAAATGTGTGGGACGAAGTGTGTTCATTAAAGCATACGTTTGCACGAGGAGCTTCCTCCTCGCTCAGTCAACACCGCCGCTCGCCCCTCCCCTTAGCGACCGGTCCCACTGCCCACACGGGTTATAGCTGCCAGCCGCTGTAGCCGCTGTGTCAGTTCATGAGCGCGTGAGAAGCGATTAAAAGCCAAGAATCTCATGCTGGCTGCTCTGCATAAGAGCGAGGGTACACCCTTCAATTCAGACACAGATCACCCCGTTTCAATGGCGTGGCGTAGTCTCTAACACTGACTCGAAATGCCCTTATCCTAACAAGAGCTATACAATGGCTCGGGGAAGGAGCAATAGAGCAATTTTCAGCGAACAGGCGGGACGGCTGTTTTTGTCCAGCCGCTGTTTGGGGTGCCTAGAGAGAGGGTAGACTCTGCCCGATTCTAGATCTCGGACCCATCAACAGAGCGCTTGGAAAGCTTCCGTTCAGGATGCTAACGCTAAGCAGATCCTGGCGCGAATTCGCCCCGGGGACTGGTTTGCGTCCGTGGATTTAAAGGACGCGTACTTTACATTCGGATAGCACCGCATACTCAGACGGTTTTTCTGAATAGCTGTCAACTGTCAGGGAGAAGCACAGCGTTCCAATACTCTGTTCCCCCGTCCGGGCTGCTCCGGCCCCACGCACTTTCAAAGTGCATCAATGCAGCACTTCCCACTCAGATCGAGCGGAAGGCGCATCCTCAACTATCTGGACGATTGGCTGATTTTAGCTCGGTCCCTAAATACGCTTATCAGCCACATAGACTCTCTGTTTATTCACTTAGAGTCCCTAAGCTATGAGAACCCGCCTCTCGCGAGATCGCGTGGGGGATGAGACCCTGCCTCTCGTGAGATCGCGTGGGATGAGAGCCTGCCTCTCGTGAGATCGCGTGGAGATGAATCCAGCCTCTCGCGAGATCGAGCCGCGGCCAATTGTCTTCCCTGCGCCTTTCAGGCAGGGCAGCTCTGTTCAGTTGAGGGTATTACAGCGGAGGAGTAGTGTGCGAGGGAATGCCAGCTTCGGGACTGTAGCTGGAACCTCAGAGCCAGTGGCACTTAAATCGCCTGGAGCTGGAAGCAGTCTTCTTAGCTCTAAAGGATTTTCAGCCACAGCTGGACCAGCAAAATGTACTGATTCGCACCGACAGCACGTCTGTGGTTTCATACATAAATCTTTAAGGGAGAGCGGAGGTGGATCTGTTCGCCAGAGCGAGAACACGCATTGCCTGTTGTTCTTCACTCCCCGCTGACCAGCAGCTAGCCCGTATGCATTTCCTCCGATCAAGGAATGTTACCGCTGGTGTTATGAGAGATCAGGGTGGAGCGAGCATCAGGGATACTCATCGCCCTGAATCCAGCCTGGGTTCCCAGACTTGACGGAACTGCTGGAGGCACCGCCTTGCCGTTCCCCGGCAGGAAATATATGCTATCCCAGGTCGAACCTGAAACTATAGAGCCATCATGTGTGATCGCTTCAGGGGTATCAGAGAGGGGCGCCTTACAGTCTCGCACGCTCATGGGAGCGCGAAAACCCTGTACAAAACGTTTGTATGCTTCAAATGGGAGTGTTTGTGAAGGAGTCCGGCTCATATCGACCTGACTACTTGCACCGTATGTTCTGAGTTTCCCGCTGCACAGACTGGATAGTGGATCGTTACCATCGACACTGGAGTTTATGTCGCGGCCATTGCCGTGTCCGTTTCCCCGCAGAGCGGGCAATCGTTCGGTAAAAAGACTACATCCCCCATGTCCACTTTCGTTTCCGCTCTGGGACCAGGAAGTGGGGTAAGAGCTCTCTCATTGCAGCCATTGGGCTTTTAACATCCGTAGGTTGAAGGAACTATTCCTTAAAACTACAGTCCTTCTAGCCTTTGCTTCGGCTAAGCGCATAGAGCATTACACGCTTTTTCTGTGGACAGCGACTGCATTCGATTCGGTCCGGCCGAGATTGGAATACGTGCCTAAATCACTGTCTACCCCCCTTCGAAAGGACGGAGACGGTTCGCCGTCAGCCTTTGCTACTAAATCATCGCCCTCACAGAGTGCGGACGCCCAGACTGCAGTTTGCCCCGTCAGTGTTTTTGAGATTTTACATTGACCGTTCAAGCAGTTTTCGGCAATCGATCCAGTTTCTGGATGCTATGGTGGGTGTACGAACGGCCGAGCCGTATCGAAGCTGAGTCTGTCACAATGGATTGTGGACGCTATCAAGGAGGCATATACAACCCAAGGTTTGGAAATTCCCTCTGTGCATTGGGGGCTATCGTTCCACCTAGCGTGGTTGAGATGTATGTGTATTCAAGATATTGCTTGCCAGCCGGTGGTCTTCGCAGAATATCTTCGCCAGGTTTTACAAGCTGGACGTTCAGTCCTTAGCCTCCCAAGAGCGGTCGGTGAGTAACTAATTCATGTTGCTAAGTTACCTTTGTGGGAGGTGCTGCTTGTACAGTACATTATGCAGCCCTTATGAGGTGTTGTTGTCGGCCCTGAGTTCAGTGCCGCGGACATGGTCATGTTATGGTATGCTGCTCAAACACAGTTAATTCTGTATAGCTCTTATAATACTGCTATGGCTGGATGTGTTCTGCCCTGCTCTCAGCGCAGCCCATGTAGTCACTTGCCAGATATGCAAATTTTGTATACCTGAGGTGTAGGCGCTCATTGGCTTATCTCCATCTATCAGCTGTGAGCCCGCCCTTCGAGCTCTGTTATTGGTGGGAATGCTTTCGCGCTGTGTAACTGGTTCAGGCTGTCCGTAGCCTCTCTCACGGCGGGATTGAATAACGTTCCCATAACGGAGTAATCTCCGTGATGTCTCGTGACAGCTTGAAAGGGAACGCTCCGGTTACTATGGTAACCTCGGTTCCCTGAAAGCGGGAACGAGACATCACGGTGATCGCCGTGATCGCTGCTAGTTCAGCCAAGCGGCGTTCAGTTCAGATTCTGACGTATTGTCGCGGGCGCTGCATTTATACTGCCTCTCGAGCTCGTCATATTTGCATGCTTCGCGACAATTGGCCAGTCATTGACTGGCGTGAGCCAATAGGTCTTCAGGAAAGGTTGGAGGGAAGGAGTTTCCCATAACGGAGTAATCTCCGTGATGTCTCGTTCCCGCTTTCAGGGAACCGAGGTTACCATAGTAACCGGAGCGTTTTATGCTACCGTTGAGAATTTTTAACCAAACTATGTTACAGACTTTTCATTAAGATCCTAAAGAATCATATCAACATGTGGAAAATGGGCATCCGATGACCCCTTTAAATTAGCTTGAATGTGACTCTACACCCTTGCCTCATTTACTATACGTGGATCTATGAATATGCAAATTAGCCCCGCCTCCACTCAGTCACGCCAGCCAGTCAGAGCCTCCTGATCCACTGAACCGTAGTAAACGCGATACAATGGCAAGTGGAAATATTGGTTGAATTAAGCCATATATGTTTGAACCAGAAACAAGCTGGTATACTCAACGTAAGAGACTGATGGGTAACTTCGTGAAGTAACATTATCTGTTTGTGTTGGTTCATACACGGATAATGACTGATTAACTATGTTTTTACTAGCGGACAACTACAGTGGATACTGTAACATTCGTTACATTTACTTACTTGACGATGTTGTGTCCTCAAAATGCCTTGAAGACTCGAATGCAGCCAAGCAATGCGTGTGACGTGTGGATGTCAATGCGGGAGAGGTGGGTCTGACCCTGGGCTACTTTTACACTGTTTACCGCGGGTTATTATACAAGTTAGCAGTTCTAAATACACATAAATAAGCGGTAACAGCACATGCCTTCGTGAAAATGGTGAAAAATATCAACAGCTAGAGAAACCTCTATAGGAAATATATAACTTGGCTGCCTTCTCACTAGAGTCCCTGCTTTACGGCACAGTTAATGATATGCTAATAACAGGATCTTTGACCTGATTGGTTATTAAATGTTGTGATGTATTAAAAGAGGGCTGTGTCAAACGGCTTTTGGGAAACTACAGTTTTAAGGAGAAAATGCTCAGCACTAGTGTGTTGATTAATGGATCGGGAAATGATTTGTCTAAAAGCATATTAAAAACACCACAGTCAATTAAACAACATTAAAAAAAAGAAGTAATTCTTTATGTTTTTGACTGTTTATTGTGTTCATATGCTTATTGATTAAATGTATAGATATTAAAAAAATATATAATACCATTTGCTAAAGGCTTAAGACTAATTCTAAAGTAAATCTTGAAAGTTGTATATTTTATTTTATATTTAAATTGTTGTTGTCTTTTGTCTATTTTGATGTTATATCTGTATCATAGTTTTTATGTTGGATATTTAGCATTTAATAAAACAGCATACGATGTAAAATAAAAAAATGTTTAAAAAAATAGACATTTTAATGATAGACATTTTGCAAAGTAACGTTAGTAAACGACATTGTTTTCACCCGAAAGCGTTTAGTGATGTGCTTCTCTCTAGCGGCAGACAGAGAACAGCGCAGTCCACACCGGCATTTGTTTTAGTAAACAATAAACGCGCTCTATGAAATCTGTGCGCATGTATTTTACAGCAGAAACAGCAATAATCATAAATGCTATCGTGTGAAACTGCTATAGAGAGCGTTAGAGGAGAAAGCACCTTCAGAAGCGACCTCATCTTGTCATGTAGCGCGCGGAACTCGTCCTGCGTCATCTCCGCGTACAGCTCATTCCTCAGAAACTCCTCCGTGATTTCGGTATTACCGTAATAAAGTCTCTGCGTGATTCCGTTCAATAAAGCGCTCACACATCTCTGGCTGTCCGCGTCAGCCATGCTGGATGTTGACAGGAGTCATGTGATCTGCGTCACGCGCGGCGCGTCTTCCTTCACCGCGCGTTCACTTCCGGTTTTTTTTTTTTTTAATGATTAACGTTACTATTTATAATAAATATAATATTAATAATATTAATAAACCTTGACAAATCTAGTTTTTAACAGTAAGAATTAAAAACTATTATAACAAGTATAATATGTAAAAGTTAAAGGATTTGAACTGTATTGATTTTCTTGCCGTCATCTTTAGCTTTCTCAGTTTAAGTCATTTATAATTGCTAAATTATCTTTAAGCTAGGTTGTTTTCTGACCTAAAAATATTTTTTTACAAATGGAGACATATTCCTCTGAAGAAAAGAATGTGCAAAAAGAAAGTACATTGAGCATTCCAGTTTGTTTGAATATTATTTTAATAATCAGCACAGCATTATCACAATCTAGGAACCGAAAGTTTCATTGTAAGTTTAGACAAAAATTTAAATATGTGCATAAATAACAATATTATTATATTGTTATTGAAATATTGTATACTGTAATATTACAGCAATAAGATAAAGTGCCTTAATGGACAAACACCCTTAGTTAAGAGCCTTTAGACATTTAAACTCACACAGGTTCCACAACCAATGACTCCATTACTATTCAATCAAAGGTATATTTGGATAAAGTATATTCCTCTAAAAACACTCAGCAAAGTACTTCCAGTGAACGACAAGGCGGCACTCATTCACCAACAACATCTTCATGCTGTAACACACAGAAAGCACAGTCACAATACGAACCTTCAGATTCGATTTCATAATATCTGACATAATGAATCTGTTCTCACATGCCGAGAAACACCAGTAATCACAATGCACTGGTTAAATTTGTGTCAGAACATGTTCAAAATGGAATTGGACACAGTACGTGTCATGGCTACTTTGGTAAGTTTAGCATAACACAGTTGTTAGGAATGGCTAAAATAAGCTGTTTTTAATTGTAATTAATTTACACCTTTAACAAACAGCTTACTAAACAAGCAAAACAACCCCAAAATACAATTTGTTCCATAAAATGCACTATAATATGTACATATTTATATTGTATGTATTATTATATTTACCATGCATTGACATGATTAGTAAAATCATAATGTCAAAAATATCTTCAACTTACATCTTCTTCAAAACAGAGGGGTTCCCTTTAGGTTTAGGTGACCTGTTAGAAAAGAAGACAGAGACCGAAATATAATTACTGGATTAAAATAATTATTCACAGATTCATTTTCTTTAATTTTCTAATTGCTTATTTAGTTGTAAACACATTTGTATGTTAATATACTGAATAATTAATTGTTTTACTTTATATTCATATAAATACACTTAATAATTAAAATAATAAGCATAGGCCCGGTTCCACAGACAGGGCTTAAACTAAGCCAGGATTAGTCCATAGTTCAATTAGGACATTTAAGTAATTTTTATAAATGTATTTAGAAAAAAACATTACTGGTTTGCATCTTGAGACAAAACAAATGCACTGATATATTTTAAGATCATTCAGAGCAAGTTTCTTTCAGTTGAAACAGCTCAGACTTAAAGTCTAGTCTAGGACTGGGTTTTTCCATTTTTGAATTTTCCCAAAATTAAAATTCGGTCATTAATTACTCACCCTCATGTCATTCCAAACCCGTAAGACCTTCGTTCATCTTGAGACCACAAATTAAGATATTTTTTATTAAATCAGAGAGCTATCTGACCCTCCATAGACAGCAACACAACTGAAATGTTCCCAGGTCCAGAAATGTAGTAAATACATCGGTAAAATAGTCCATGTGACATCAGTGGCTCAACTTCAGTTTTGCGACGCTACGAGAATACATTTCTTTGTGCAAAGAAAACAAAAATAACAATTTACTCAACCATTCTTCTCCCCCAAAGTTACGTCTTCCGCCATTTTAGAGAGTATCACAATGCATACGCACGCTTTCCGCTAAGCGTAAACTACGCTTAATACGCAGCATTCGTTCATGCGCGCTTTCCCCCCCCCCCGAATGCAAACAAGGCTGAGTAAATCAAATGTGTTCTTAGGTACTCTCCAAAACGGCGGAAGACGTAACTCGGGGGAGAAGAATGGTTGAGTGAATTATGTTATTTTTGTTTTCTTTGCGCAAAGAAAAGTATTCTTGTAGTTGAGCCACTGATGTCACATGGACAGTTTTACCAAAGTATTTTACATTTGCTTACATTTCACTGCTGGTTATATTATGTATAATTGTGTATGTGACGAATAAAATATTGAACTTTAACTATTTATTACGTTTCTGAACCTGGGAACATTTCAGTTGCGTTGCTGTCTGTGGAGGGTCAGAGACCTCTCTGATTTAATCAAAAACATCTTAATTTGTGTTCTGAAGATGAACGAAGGTCTTACGGGTTTGGAACGACATGAGGGTGAGTAATTAATTATTCATTTTGAGCTGAACTAACCCTTTAAGTCTTGTCTGTGAAACCGGGGGATAGTGTTATGTAAATGAGTGTTTGTTGGAGCTCATGTGTACTTACATGCTGTTCATCAGGGTCTTCAGGCAAGTAATGTCATTTGTGATATCATCATCAGTTAAAGCTTTGGTTAAAAAAAGTTAAAAGATCAGATTTAATTGTTTTTCTTTGGTTCAGGTGTATCTTATTTTTAATGCTTGGCATATTTCCCCGCAAACTTACCAGTGCATTTCATGTTGCAAATATTGAGAGATGGCACATTGCCAGAATCACAGGCCCACTGATCACTGAGCTGAAACACTCCATACAGGCGCTCGACTACAGGCTCCTTCTCCCTAAAGATGGGATGGTCGGGTTTGTTAAAACCAGGAATGTGACGCCGGCCTCTGCCGGGGTTCGAGGCATTCCTTGGGGTGGGTCTTGTGCGAGTTGATGTAGTGGGACTTGTG
This sequence comes from Schizopygopsis malacanthus, assembly GCA_027474115.1. Taxonomy (NCBI): domain Eukaryota; kingdom Metazoa; phylum Chordata; class Actinopteri; order Cypriniformes; family Cyprinidae; genus Schizopygopsis; species Schizopygopsis malacanthus. Next base: position 5,437,312 of record CM049871.1, on the reverse strand, counting down.
GTGGAGGTTGAAGTGAAGCGTGTGGTGGGACTTGTGGTGGAGGTTGAAGTGGAGCTTGTGGTGGGACTTGTGGGGGTTGAAGTGGAGGTTGTCGTGGGACTTGTGGTGGGGGTTGAAGTGGATGTTGTGGTGGGACTTGTGGTGGAGGTTGAAGTGGAGGTTGTCGTGGGACTTGTGGTGGGGGTTGAAGTGGATGTTGTGGTGGGACTTGTGGTGGGGGTTGAAGTGGATGTTGTGGTGGGACTTGTGGTGGGGGTTGAAGTGGAGGTTGTGGTGGGACTTGTGGTGGGGGTTGAAGTGGAGGTTGTGGTGGGACTTGTGGTGGGGGTTGAAGTGGAGGTTGTGGTGGGACTTGTGGTGGGGGTTGAAGTGGATGTTGTGGTGGGACTTGTGGTGGGGGTTGAAGTGGAGGTTGTGGTGGGACTTGTGGTGGGGGTTGAAGTGGATGTTGTGGTGGGACTTGTGGTGGAGGTTGAAGTGGATGTTGTGGTGGGACTTGTGGTGGAGGTTGAAGTGGATGTTGTGGTGGGACTTGTGGTGGAGGTTGAAGTGGATGTTGTGGTGGGACTTGTGGTGGGGGTTGAAGTGGAGGTTGTAGTGGGAATTGTGGTGGACTCTGTGGGGGAGGTTGAAGTGGATGTTGTGGTGGGGGTTGAAGTGGATGTTGTGGTGGGGGTTGAAGTGGAGGTTGTGGTGGGACTTGTGGTGGGGGTTGAAGTGGATGTTGTGGTGGGACTTGTGGTGGGGGTTGAAGTGGAGGTTGTAGTGGGAATTGTGGTGGACTCTGTGGGGGAGGTTGAAGTGGATGTTGTGGTGGGGGTTGAAGTGGAGGTTGTAGTGGGAATTGTGGTGGACTCTGTGGGGGAGGTTGAAGTGGATGTTGTGGTGGGGGTTGAAGTGGAGGTTGTAGTGGGAATTGTGGTGGACTCTGTGGGGGAGGTTGAAGTGGATGTTGTGGTGGGGGTTGAAGTGGAGCTTGTGGTGGGACTTGTGGTGGGGGTTGAAGTGGAGCTTGTGGTGGGACTTGTGGTGGGGGTTGAAGTGGAGCTTGTGGTGGGACTTGTGGTGGGGGTTGAAGTGGAGCTTGTGGTGGGACTTGTGGTGGGGGTTGAAGTGGAGCTTGTGGTGGGACTTGTGGTGGGGGTTGAAGTGGAGCTTGTGGTGGGACTTGTGGGGGTTGAAGTGGTGGTTGTGGTGGGAATTGTGGTGGCGGTTGAAGTGGAGCTTGTGGTGGGAATTGTGGTGGCAGTTGAAGTGGAGCTTGTGGTGGGAATTGTGGTGGCAGTTGAAGTGGAGCTTGTGGTGGGACTTGTGGTGGGCGTTGAAGTGGAGGTTGTAGTGGGAATTGTGGTGGACTCTGTGGGGGAGGTTGAAGTGGAAGTTGTGGTGGGACTTGTGGTGGAGGTTGAAGTGGAGCTTGTGGTGGAAGTTGAAGTGGAGCCTGTGGTGGAGCCTGTAGTTGGTCTTGAGGTGGAGCCTGTGGTTGATCTTGAGGTGGAGCCTGTGGTTGATCTTGAGGTGGAGCCTGTGGTTGGTCTTGAGGTGGAGCCTGTGGTTGATCTTGAGGTGGAGCCTGTGGTTGATCTTGAGGTGGAGCCTGTGGTTGATCTTGTGGTGGGTGTTGAAGTGGAAAATGTGGTTGGTATTGTGGTAGGACTTGATGTAGGCTTTGAGGTGGTGCTTGAGGTGGAGCTTGGGGCCCTTGAAGTGAAACTTGATGTAGGTCTTAGGGTGGAGGTGGATGAATGAGATGGGGTGTCATCGGGATTGTTCGTTTCATAGTAGGAGCTGATGTAGTTGGTGTTGAAGCCAGAGCCTTTGGCCTTGCAGACAACTGCCTCAAAAAAGAAAGAAACATATGAATGACATATTCATAGCTACATGTGACATGGACATATAGCCTCCTGAAGACTGAGAAATAAATACGGAAATGTTACTTACGTCTAGCGACAAGATCTTTTTCACTCAATTTTTCTCCCATGAACTTAAAGTCCTGAAATCGTGCCGCCTCCAGCATGCCCTTCAGGTTACATTTATTCATAATCCGTCCCTCAGTCAGACTGGATACCAGCAGAACCAGAAGCAACATCTTCATTGAGAGAATGCTCTTCATCTCTCTCTGCTTTGAAATCTGGAGATTAAACACACAGGAAAGTCAAAGCACAGATAAATATGATAATTTTGTTAGGCTTCACACACTTTTTGTCAGTATAAAAAAAAAAAAAAAACATATATATACATTTACTGAGAATTAACCTGGTCAATATGACTGTATAGCAGGTGGAATGACAAAATAATGAAAAAAAGTTTTTTATTTTTGTCCTAAACATGCAAAAATACCTGCATATAGACTATGAACTAGATAGGAATGTATCAATTTATCAGTCATTTATAATTTTTTGGACAACCCTGCAATCATACAGAAACAAGAACCAGTGTTGGGGAAAGTTACTTTTAAAAGTAATGCATTACAATATTGCATTACTCCCTAAAAAAGTAACTAATTACGTTACTTAGTTACTTTTTATGGAAAGTAATGCGTTACATTACTTTTGCGTTACTTTCGCGTTACTTTTTAAATATGAGCAGGGCTTGATTGTTTGTTTTTAATACAAGAAGTTATATTTATAGACAATGTAAAAGCCCTTTCATATCAAAAAGTGTAATAAATAAACCTCAGACTGAAGGACGAGTAATTCACGTCTGTACAGAAGAACAGGAGAAGTTCAACACTCTTCAGCAATAAAAAAACAACAACGAAGCACAATTGTTAGTTTATCTAAAGTAATTTTTACTTATTAGTTTGGTTGAACTGGATCATCAAATGTCGGCAGCAAACACATTGGTTTATAAAATGAGATTAGATATATTTGTGTAGTTTAACATATTTAATTATTGCAGGTTTGTGTCACATTCTGAGTTTGAGTTTCTCTGTTTTAATTCATTTTGATGAATACTGAATCAGTTTTTTGCGAGTGGATGAATCAATACACATTCACATTTAGTCTAGATTATAACTACAGTAAGATCATGTTCACACAGCGTACTGTCATCAATAAATGGAAAAAAAATAACTCAGATATTTTCTAGTAAATTAAAAAGTAATGCGTCACTTTACTAGTTACTTAAAAAAAGTAATATTATCACGTAACTCGCGTTACTTGTAATGCGTTACCCCAAACACTGACAAGAACCATATTAAAATGAGTCTTACCGTTCTGTTGTTGGAGATACAGATGAATGAGAGTCTTCAAATGTTCCTTATCTTCACTGTCTTCTGTAAGTGACCCATCAGACTTATATATGTTTGAATCGTCTCCACCTGTGCTTTTGGTTCATCCCACCATTATTGATATTTCTTAGAAAGTTATTTTAAAATGTTCCAAAAGGATTGGCTCTCCCTGCTGAGTTTTGGTTCCTCCCTATGTTCTTCTTCATCCACCCTATAACTAACCGTTTTTAGGGAGTTTTAAGGCACCATATTTTGTAATACCGCTTTGGAACAAACAGCTCAGGCAGGTTTTGTTGCGTGAGCCAAGAAATTCTGTTTGACTGTAGATCATGAGGTTTGGTTGAGTAAAAACACACACATCCATAATAATATTTCCAATTAAAACAGGCAGGAAATTGACCTTGTACTGGACATCTGAACCGTACTGCTCCTTTAATAGAGTTAACAATTAAAATAAGTGATCAGCTTTTAGTGTTTACATATCTGTTGCAGTGTTATTGTTTTTTTTTTTTAGGTGGATCTTTTTATCTTTTTGGGTGGATCGGTCATCGGTGTGTATTGCATGTCAAGCCTTACTAAAACAGTACACTCATGTTTTAGTTTTTTGCTCAAGGCACTGTCAGTTTAACAGCTCTTTCTACAAACCTGACAACAGTTGTGACAGGTTCAAACAACACAGTACACATTAATGACATTTATGAATCCTCCTGGGAACCAGCAGTGCATTGCTGCCCTCTTTGTGGCGTCTTAAACTGACATTATAGACTTTTTAGACAATAAACTACAACAGCAACAACAAAAACACTGATGAATATTATATGGAAACCATTTTGGTAATTATCATCTGTATTTACTAATTTTCAAATTGTTTTTTGTCAATAAATATTTTAAGTGAGCAAAGTGTGATTTTCCTTGATGACACAATATATTATGTTTTCACATATTTATTTTAAATATTACAGAAGTTACTCCAAAACAAAATGTAAAATAAAAATGCTTCTTAACACTATAGTGACAAAACAAACGTATTATTACACTAATTATCAGCAGTGAATAGAAATAAATGTGTGGTAGTTGAGAATTAATTTGGAATTGATAAGGTTTGGACGGTAAGGTTTTGCAGCTTCAAGATGTCAAGCCAAATATACAATTAAAGCACTGATTCAAAACAAAAGATTTGTGAAGCTCTAGCATCACTAAAACATCCACATAATACAAAGAAATTGAAAAATGTATCTTAAACCTTACAATGATGTTTGAGTTGTACGATTTTAACAACCTAATCACTGATCGCCTAATCAATAGTTACATTTATTTAATATAATTGGAAATATATTTGGAAAAATATTTGTCTAGTTGGTCTCGGTCCATCTTAAACTTTTTATATCTGAATGTAACTAATCTTTTGGGGATACTAATATGATCTTGAGAGTAAAAAGCCAGGTCTTCTAACACAGCAGTGCATGGTGTGAAATCACTGTCACGTATCTGTTTAGCCTGTACAACCTGTTCAATTGCAGGCCAAAGTTCAGCATAAAAGTCTTTCGATTTATAACTTAAGTGTGGGCTTCTGCTGTCATCCGCTTGTGGTTATTTTAGCTGCACAAAACCAGTCTGTTATCTTGTGTTCTAGTGAATTACTCATTAGCAACTAATCAATGTTTTGACAGTTTTACACATTCACATTCAAAAAGCTTACATCCAAAATAAGATGCTAGACCCAGGTGACTGAAACAATTGCATGAGTAGACATGGTGGAACAAGATCGGGTAAAGGCCAATAACAAAGTTTATGTTCAAAATATCAGATATCCTCAAAAAAACGTGTTACCTTTTGTCTAAAACCCGACCTATATGCTGTCAATCCTGAATAATCGGCCTCTATGAAGCACCTTTGATACCAGCGTACACATCTTCATTAGAGGCCATAACTGTTTATGGCATACAATTAATAAACAGCTCAGAGAGCAATATTACTCAACACACAGTCAGTCTCTTCACTGCCAGGCTTCATGTAACAAGCTGCACTGACTGTATTGTGGAAATTATGGCCTTATTCTCTATTTTAATCATTTTAGTCTGTCTGCATGTCCACAGTGTGAGAAGTGCTATCGGTAAGTCAAATTTATCCACAACCAGCTTAAGTAACCATATTAAATTCAAACATTTGGATGTGACGCCTAACTTTTTACTAAGTTCCATTTAATTATATTGATTGTCTATTGTTTAAAAGCATGTGTTTTAAAGGACAAAGGTCTTTTAATGAATTAAAATGCTTTTCAGGATTTAATAGGAAACACGTTTGCTTCCTTATATAAGTGGAGTGATTAAAGATTAAATTACATGAATTTGGAAACTGGAGTTTTCACCAATTAATATTTGCTGTTAAATCAATACACTGTATGATTTAGTGTATGTTGTGCTACTGAATACAAGCCTTTCACTGTTTGTTAAATTCTTAAACCTTTGACTTGCTGTTTAAGGTTCGTCACCGATAAGCTGTACATCTGGAACTAATATCAATGTAGGGAGCTACCTGGAGGGATATGAAGGTGAGATATGCCCACATGACTTAATAAACTGAATACTATTACAGGTGCATCTCAATAAATTAGAATGTCGTGGAAAAGTTCATTTATTTCAGTAATTCAGCTCAAATTGTGAAACTCGTGTATTAAATAAATTCAATGCACACAGACTGAAGTAGTTTAAGTCTTTGGTTCTTTTAATTGTGATGATTGTGGCTCACATTTAACAAAAACCCACCAATTCACTATCTCAACAAATTATAATACTTCATAAGACCAATAGAAAACATTTTTAGTGAATTGTTGGCCTTCTGGAAAGTATGTTCATTTACTGTATATGTACTCAATACTTGGTAGGGGATTATTTTGCTTTAATTACTGCCTCAATTTGGCGTGGCATGGAGGAGATCAGTTTGTGGCACTGCTGAGATGGTGTGAAGCCCAGGTTTCTTTGACAGCGGCCTTCAGCTCATCTGCATTTTTTGGTCTCTTGTTTCTCATTTTTCTCTTGACAATACTCCAGAGATTCTCTATGTTCAGGTCTGGTGAGTTTGCTGGCCAGTCTGCACACCAACACCATAGCCATTTAACCAGCTTTTGGTGCTTTTGGCAGTGTGGGCAGGAGCCAAATCCTGCTGGAAAATGAAATCAGCATCTTTAAAAATCTGGTCAGCAGAAGGAAGCATGAAGTGCCGTTGGTTTTCAAAAAACACAATAGACCAACACCAGCAGATGACATTGCACCCAAATCACCACAGACTGTGGAAACTTAACACTGAACTTCAAGCAACTTGGGCTATGAGCTTCTCCACCCTTCCTCCAGACTCTAGGACCTTGGTTTCCAAATGAAATACAAAACTTGCTCTCATCTGAAAAGAGGACTTTGGACAACAGTCCAGTTCTTCTCCTCCTTAGCCCAGGTAAGACACCTCTGATGACAACTGTAGCCAAACTCCTCGACACGTCTGTGTGTGGTGCTCTTGATGCCTTGACCCCGAATTCTTGAATTGATTTTGCTTGACAATCCTCATAAGGCTGCGGTTCTCTCGGTTGGTTGTGCATCTTTTTCCTTCCACTCAACTTTCTGTTAACATGCTTGGATACAGCACTCTGTGAACAGCCAGCTTCTTTGGCAATGAATGTTTGTGGCTTACCCTCCTTGTGAAGGGTGTCAATGGTCTTCTGGACAATATACCAAGAAATCTGCTGACCAGCTTTTTAAAGATTCTGATTTCATTTTCCAGCAGGATTTGGCACCTGCCCACACTGCCAAAAGCACCAAAGGTTGGTTAAATGACCATGTCTTGGTGTTCTTGACTGGCCAGCAAACTCACCAGACCTGAACATAGAGAATCTATGAGGTATCGTCAAGAGGAAAATGAGAAACAAGAGACCAAATAATGCAGATGAGCTGAAGGCCACTGTCAAAGAAACCTGGGCTTCACACCACCTCAGCAGTGCCACAAACTGATCTCCTCCATGCCACGCCGAATTGAGGCAGTGATTAAAGCAAAAGGAGCCCCTACCAAGTATTGAGTACATATACAGTAAATGAACATACTTTCCAGAAGGCCAACAATTCACTAAAAATGTGTTTTATTGGTCTTATGAAGTATTATAATTTGTTGAGATAGTGAATTGGTGGGTTTTTGTTAAATGTGAGCCAAAATCATCACAATTAAAAGAACCAAAGACTTAAACTACTTCAGTCTGTGTGCATTGAATTGATTTAATACACGAGTTTCACAATTTGAGTTGAATTACTGAAATAAATGAACTTTTCCACGACATTCTAATGTATTGAGATGCACCTGTAGTTCACAATATTGTAGTAAAAAACAATATTGAAAGAACAATACTGATATTATCTATTTATTTTATATGTATACATTATAAAAATGTGTGTGTTAGAATACATATTTAAATGTGTATTTGACCTGGCCTACAGGTGATGTAGAGCTTCTCACTAACATCGGTCCTAATGATCGTCTGGTGCTGGACACATATCTCTTTCCTATCGGCTTGCAGTTTGTGGAGCTGATTCACATTGATGGAGAATCAACCGCTACTGTACGGACCAAAAAACCACTGGATGCTGATGAACTGAAGGAGGTTTGTTCCAGCCTCACGGATTCATCGAGTTCGTAGAGTGTGTCAGCTCTACTTTGACTAAGCTTTATTTACCAATTATTATATTGCATTTGATTTATTGTTCACTCTTTGTATGTTTTACTTCTAGTATGGAGAGAAATTATTTTATTCAGTCACCTGCTCAAACACAGGGGTATGTTTGTATAATTAATGACATCATAAAATAATTAAAACAAAGCATTATAGAATGAAAGATTAAACACAAAGGTGTTGACTGTCTTTGTTTATTTCAGCTAAAAAACACCCGGACCGTAAATGTTCAGGACATCAACGACAACCCTCCGATCTTCCAGAGCAAATCATACAGCGCCACAGTGTCAGAGGTGTGTGTAATGTCACGTCTCTATAAATCAAATCAAATCACTTTTATTGTCACATCACCACAGCACATGTGTCTTGGTGAGTGAAATTCTTGAGAGCGTGCTCCAGACAGTCCAGAAACAATTTACACATAGACAGTGCATACTTACTTATACAGAAGGCAATGTGCAGAATACACATGTGTAATAGTACACATACACACAGTGTACTATTAGACATTCTTACAGTTATCAATACACATTCTACATTATGTACACATATATACACACAATAATATGCGAAGATGCAGCAGATTGTACATAGGCCGGATATGCAATGTCATGGATGTGCGATTGTGCGTTGCATGGTATCCAGTGGTAGCAGATAGGTTGTGTTAGTGCAGTGTGTGTGTGTGTGTGTGTGTAGTCCAGTTGAACTGTGTTAAAGTGCAGTGCATGGCATATCGTAAAGTGGGAGTGTGCTGTATGGTGAATTAGTTCTGACTGTTCATTAGCCTGATAGCCTGAGGGAAAAAGCTGTCCCTCAGTCGGCTAGTGCGGGATCGGATGCTTCATTCAAAACATCATTTTGTTTTTATTGTTGTGATTATATATGTTTTTTATTCCTTGTTTTTATTATTATTTTGAATGTCTATTTCACTTCCTTTTATGTAAAGCACTTTGAATTACCACTGTGTATGAAAAGTGCAATATAAATAAACTTGCCTTGTCTTTTGCTCCAGACGACGGCTGTGGGTAGAGATGTGCTCAGGGTGAAGGCTAATGATGCAGATGTGTCTACAGAAAACAACAGAATTGTATATTCTATACTGGTAGGTCGTGAACAATTCTCATGAAGTTGATATATAAGTAAGCGGCTATGTAAGCACATCCTCGTTTTAATCGATCTCTTCCACTCTATTAACAGCCTCCAGTACCAGATGACTTTGAAGTGAGACAGGACGGTAACATCAGGCTGAAACGACGTCTGAACTATAACAATGTTCCACAGTACATCTTCACCGTGGAAGCTAAAGTAAAGACAAACTTTCTCACATCCTAGCAGTCCGGCATCCATATCATTTTGATCAGTAAATTTCAAAATATTGCTCTTGTCTATCATTCAAAGCATAGTTCACCCAAAAATCAAAGTTCTGTCATCATATACTCACTTGTGGAACTCAGAAAGAGATGTTTAGCAGAATGTCCAAGCTGCTTGTGTGAGGAGCAAGAACAGCTTTGGTGATGACAGGATTATGATTTTTGCAGTGAGAACTATCATGTTATGCTTGTTAGTAATTCAACACTACATAGTAAAAATGGTGGGTTCCACATATTGGATCACTATTTTGGGTTATTTTTTTAATTATTAGTGTTATTATTATTTTAATTGCTGGGCATTTATTTTAATTGTTGGGTTATTTTAGTATCAATCCAGCAAGTTAATATAAATTAGGGCTTCTGTAGTGACAGTTCAAATGTATATAGTCCAGTCAAGAGACAGCAGCAGCTTAATCATGCAAGGTAAACCATATGTTTATTATTTATATATCCAAGTAATATATAAGTAAGTATTACTTGCTGAATGTTAAGTATATCCAAAAAACTGTATTTTTCTTTGTCATTAGTTATAATCCCTTGACAGTTTTATTCCTGAACTCCAGAGAATGAATACACTTTCCCAATTAGCTTCCTAAAATTAATAACTGTAAACCATTAGCATATAGATAGATGTATATGTGTATTTGTTTTTGGATTTTCTCTCTTTTATTTTATAAAATCTGAATATTTAAAAAAATGTTTACAAAATGTCTTATTGTCTATTATATCAAATACAGATTTGGTATTTAAAAACAAAGAAAAAAATGCTTTGTAAAGTAATTAAACAAATTATAATAACAGTCAATTCAGTGGCTGGTAACTTTCAATCCAACTGACTGAGGTGAGAATGTTACTTATTTCATTAGGTTAAAATAAACCCCAGCAACAGCTGTGTTACTAGTGGAGTTATTTTTCCGTTATTTTTTTTTCTCACAGGATATAGGAGAACTCAGTGACACAACAACGGTTACAATAACGGTAGAAGATTATGACAACCTAAACCCTTATTTTGATCACAGTCTCTATGAAGCAGCCATTGAGGAAAATCAGGTAAATGAGCACAAGATCAATGTTTACAACACGTCTGAACACACAAATAAAACCCTCTTTTCTGTTCATACACAGGTAGGACAATTATCAGACGTCACTCCTGCGGCCATAAAAGCTCAAGATGGCGACACGGGCATCGACGAGCCCATGGTTTACAGCATAACAACCGGTACTGTTAACAAAGATTTACTGCACACGTACATGACATGCATCCTAATCCAGACAATAAATAATAATGTTTCTTAAACTAATCTAAATAATGAAATGTACAGATCTGAAATACGTTTCTGCTATTTACAATGCCCATATATCCATATTTCTGTTCCAGTCTTTCCAAATGAATATCAGAGCAACTTTAATATTGATGAAAGGACTGGGGTCATCTCTGTGATAACAGCACTAGACAGAGAGGACATTGACCAGATAAAGGTTTACATACAGGTATAAGTTAATGTAATGTTATGAATCTGAAGAGAGTTCAGTATTTTGATTCTTCATGTTATATAATCAGTGTTTTCTTGTAAAAACAGGCAGCTCAGCAGGACGATGCCAGTAAGACGGCAAACGCTGTGGTGTCCGTCACCATTCAGGACGTGAATGACAACCCGCCCAAATTTGACCAGGATGAGTACACGGTGTCTATTCTGGAAAATTCACCAAAGGACCAGCTTGTGCTTCATATTAATGTCACTGATCCAGACCTGGTACTGTTCCTGAAAACCTTGCTGCATGTTTGTACAAATAAATAATACAAAAGTAACACTTTATTTTTAAGGACCTATTCTTATTATAATGCACATTACTAGCATATTGGCTGTTTAGTAGTACTTATAAAAGCACATATCATGCCTTGTTCTGCATGACAAAGATCTCCCCATACCTAAAATAACTATTAATAAGCAGTAAATTAGCAGTTTATTGAGGCAGAAGTCATAATTAATAGAGAGAATTGGTCCCTAAACTAAAGTGTGACCAGAAAAATACACACCCACAAACACTAAAAAAGGACGGATCGCATCAAAACTGACATGAAATGTCTAGATTATAAGTATTCAAACTACAAAAGACCTACACTGTAAATAATCCTCAAACGTCAGACCAAGTAAGCCTTTGCCAAGCCAGAATTGTTATTTGGATGTACTTATCTTTTCTTGTTTCTTTACAATCAGGGAGGGTTCTCTAAAGGTCACTTTATCATGGAGAGCGATACCTTTGTCATCAACAGTCAAGGAATAATATCACTCGGGAGCGATGCCACCTTGGATAGAGAAACTATAGACAATTACATCATAGAGGTACAAAACTATCACATTCATCTCTTGAACCCAACTATTCATAACATTTCCAGGATGACTATTCATTCTTCATCCATTGTCTTCTTTAGGTAATATCTGTAGACCAGCCTGTCGATGGTTTAAGCTCCACAGTTCAGGTCAACATCACTGTTCTGGACGTCAACGACAACAACCCACAGTTCCTTCCTCTCCCAGAGCGCATTGAGATCCAGGAAGGTGTTTACACTCCCTCATCACCTGGACAGGTGTGCGTGATATCAGCCACAGACTCTGACATTGGAGAAAACGGACGTGTCACCATCACTACTTACTCACACAGTGAACTATTCAGCTTCAGAGAGGTGGGAGGACTAACGAGAGCTGTCACTGATGCTTTGTGCTACAGTATATCATATTTTTATAGACATCGTATTGTCAGTGTCCAGATCTTACTCAGCTTGTACAAAAATATGTCCTTCTCTTGTAGGATGGGACTCTACTAGCTAATATGGAGCTGGATCGGGAGACACAGGACATGTATGATGTGGTCATTGTTGCAATGGATCATGCAATCCCACCAAGAAATGTATTCAATTTCTCTTATTTGCATTATTGCATGGTGCGACTGTACTTTAATACAGTTTTGTGAACAATCTTAGTCTCCACAACAGACGGCGTTCCCACAGACTGTTCACAGATTGGCGGTTGCATATAAAAAATGTCTCTGAGTGCAAGAATTTTATTGGCAGGAGTAAAAGGTTTATCTGTCTGGCAGCATACAAAACTGGTTGTTTGATTTGCCAGAGCTTCATGTATTAGACAATGTGAAAGATTTTCCACGTTTTGTTTGAAGCACTTGGTAGCAAGCCAATTAGATTTGCAAATATGGTATTTTGGTCTACTACAAAAGGGTTGCTTGTGTTTATTTTCTGCAGAACATCACCACAGTGAGGGTCAGGATCACAGACATCAATGACAACGCTCCAGTCTTCAGCTCTGACACCTTCAGCAGAAGTATTCTGGTTAAAGACGCCAAGGTTGGAGAGATGCTGCTGAGAGTCTCTGCCACAGATAAAGATGACGGATCCAACGCAAACATTAGCTACAGGTACAGCTCAAGACTTTCATACTTATTACTAAAGCTTCCATTTAGTTAAACTCTTCAATAATATAAAACATACGTACCTACATGACTCTTTAAAACAGATGCATGAATGTCTTTCTATAGTTTCTCTGAAGACTCTTCCATGGTCGCACTGGATGCTGAAACGGGAGACATCACTTTGACCTCTGACCTTAGTGAGGTCACAGAAGACACACTGTTAACCCTGACTGCTATAGCGACAGATCAGGGAACACCAGCACAATCTGATGAAGGTTTGGTGCAGCATGTTCCCACTTATATAAAAAAAAACGTATATTAGCACCAAGTGTCATTACAGCTGTTACAGCATTCATAAATTACATATTTTCTTCGGTCTTCTCTCTATAGCCAAAGTCTTGATCCATTTCAAAACTGACGGTTTGGCTTTTGAGAGCTCCTCCTACAACTTTTCAATGAAGGAGAATGAACCTGAGGCGACGATAGTAGGCAAGGTCAAGGCATTAACAGAGAGTCCACTGGTTACAGTCAGCTATAACATGAAGTCACACAAAGATGTCTTCTCTGTGGATGGTGAGGGAACCATAAAAGCTCTCAGACCTCTGGACAAGGAGGAAGAGGAGTGGTACTTTCTCACAGTAGATGCCATAGACTCCAGTTCTCCTCCAAGCACTGCAGAGACAACGGTACTATTCTCAATACAAACTATAGAAACATAATATGCGAACATTAATATCCGAAGAACACATTGCCCTGTTGTACACGAGGCAACAAAGTGAATGCAACAAGTACTTGAGTTGTATTTGTATCCTGAAAGACCTTCACAAGAGAATACGTTTCTGGCCTTGCTCTTATACATGCCAAAGCCACATACTGACACATAAATATTAGCATTGACTTCTCTATCTTAATCTTCAGGTCAGAGTTCAGGTTGAGAACGTGAATGAGGCTCCTGTGTTTGATGCTGAAACATATGATGCCCAAATCCCCAGTAACTCTCCATACAAATTCCCTATAGTGAAGGTTCAGGTGAGTGATAATTGTAAATTATTACTAAACTAAATTAAAATCCATGGCCAAACTCTGAGTTGTACTCAGAACTGTATATTTTTAGGGCTGTCAATAGACTGGAATATTAATAACATGTTTGTTTGTAATTGGTTGAAATGTGCTTCCTTCAGGCATCAGACCCTGATGTGGGCGAGAGCTCAAAATTAAAGTATTCCCTGCTGGAGCACTGTCCACTGCTGGATGTAGAGGCAAACACTGGTCAGCTCTACATACTAGATGTATCCGGCTTTGGAGACAGTCTGTTCACCTTACAGGTTAAAGCCACCGATGAACACGGACTGTTCACAACTACAACTGTAATGGTGAGCAGTTGTTTCAGTGCCATTTTGATTGAAAGCCATAAAACAGATCCATCAATGCAATGCATTTTTTGTGCTTGCCTGCAGATCAAAGTGAGAGAAAGTGCAAGTGACAATGCTGTGGTCATTGCAAAAAAGCCTACATTCAAACTGAAGAGAATGATACCAAAGAAATAATACCAACAGCATGGGCTGTTTGGAGGAGTGATTTGTGTACAATATTTCCAAGTCTTGAACAAAAAAAAACATTGTTTTTGAACTAATTATTTTAAATAAAAATTAATTTAAACCGTTCTTTCACAATGAATGGTTCAGTGCTACTTGTGGGCATTGTGTGTTTTTTTTTTTTTTGCCAAAATATGTGAATCCTGAAGGTGTTAAAAATATCTCAGTATCCTCAGAGAAACTACAGCTAGAAGCTACATAAGCTTTATATCCATGGACACCTATTGTTATGTTTAATGCACATCATGGAGGCAGAGAACCACCAGACGCAAAGTGTGTTAACTGAAAGAGTAAACATGACAATAAGGCTATTTTCATTAATTTGGCGACAGATCCATCGATCTAGCATTCTGCTTGCTTTAAAACACACACAAATGCTTGTATTCATATTGAAATAAATACTAGTACATTGTATTAATAAGTAAAATGAACATATTTGACACAATAAAACCATTCAAATGAACAGATCATTGATTGACTAAGTTTTTCATTCAACCGTCCTTAAACTGAGGTCCTGACACTTGGTCATTAGCAAGCCATGGCACTTCTCGTAAAGAGTAGATTTGCAAATTCCCTATGGCCCTTATCAATCATCCCCATCCCCTTTGGCTCAATCTCTCTCTCCTCTCTACTGGTGTGTGGTACAAAACTGGTGCTGTTGTACTTAGGTGCAATGCTACAAATGTGTAGGAAAGGACTTATTTCTTAAGACCCCATTAGGAACTAGGGGTGCAGAACATGTATTCGTCACCACAGTACAGGAGGGTCCCAGCGTGTTTAGGATCACAGACATACAAGCGGGTGTGTTAGAATGGTTGACAACTGAGGTTGCTCCAGGATTAGTCTTCAGCTCTGAGGGGTGCCCATCCTTCTCCTGGAGTTCAGCAGAAGTATCAGCCTGCCCCAACTGGTACATTTTAAATCCCGACTTGATTAGCTGGTTCAGGTTCAGGTTGGAGGGTGAGCTAAATGCATGGTGCTCCAGAGAGAGTCTCTGCCTAAAGGTTATACTGAATTTAGATAAATGTTGTGATGACATTACTACAAAAGGATTGTTTCGTTTATTTTCTGTAGAAACTAGTGCAAATCTGCATTAGTACATTCCTTATAGATGGACGACTATGGTTTAGGTTAAAAAGCATAAATAACAATACATATCAAATGATCTTTAAGAAGAGACAGCAATAGTAACCACAAGACTTTCATACTTGTGTTGCTTATTACTGTCTAAAGCTCAGCATCCTTTTAATTTATCTTTTTGAAAATCCCGCGTTAAACTCTTCAATTTGTAATAGTCTGCGGTAAGGTGAACATACGTACAAGTTCTACATGACTGGATCTTTAAAACAATAAAGTTAATTCATGCATGAATGTCTTTCTATAGTTTCTCTGAAGACTCTTCCATGGTCGCACTGGATGCTGAAACGGGAGACATCACTTTGACCTCTGACCTTAGTGAGGTCACAGAAGACACACTGTTAACCCTGACTGCTATAGCGACAGATCAGGGAACACCAGCACAGTCTGATGAAGGTTTGGTGCAGCATGTTCCCACTTACTCCTATGAAAATTCCTGTGAACCTGGTGCTAAAACGTATATTAGCACCAAGATAATGTTTTCGCATTAACAGTTCTTTGGGAGTTCATTGTAGTAAATTCCCCTTCAGCATTCATAATCTGATCCAATGAACATATCAAAACTTCATCTTCGGTCTTCTCTCTATAGCCAAAGTCTTGATCCATTTCAAAATCTCCTCTCTCAATGACGGTTTGGCTTTTGAGAGCTCCTCCTACAACTTTTCAATGAAGGAGAATGAACCTGAGGCGACGATAGTAGGCAAGGTCAAGGCATTAACAGAGAGTCCACTGGTTACAGTCAGCTATAACATGAAGTCACACAAAGATGTCTTCTCTGTGGATGAGCAAGGAACCATAAAAGCTCTCAGACCTCTGGACAAGGAGGAAGAGGAGTGGTACTTTCTCACAGTAGATGCCATAGACTCCAGTTCTCCTCCAAGCACTGCAGAGACAACGGTACTATTCTCAATACAAACTATAGAAACAAACTCTAACATACACAAACAATATGTATCCCCCATTAAAGAACATTGGGAATATCCGAAGAACACATTGCCCTGCATTTGTACATTTTGAGGCATTTCACAAAGTGAATGACAACAAGTACTTGAGTTGTATTTGTATCCTGAAAGACCTTCACAAGAGAATACGTTTCTGGCCTAAGGTTGCTCTTATACATGTAAATGTTTCTCTTCCTAAAAGCCACATGGACTGACACATAAATACACATTAGCATTGACTTCTCTGGATCCAACCCTTACGATCTTCAGGTCAGAGTTGACCGAACACCAGGTTGAGAAGAGATGATGCCAACCCATGAATGAGGCCAACCTCAATTATACTGTAACCCAATTTGATGCTGAAACATATGATGCCCAAATCCCCATTTAGTAACTCTCCATACAAATTCCCTATAGTGAAGGTTCAGGTGAGTGATAACTCTTGTTGTAAATTATTACTAAAACTATTACTAAACTAAATTAATTGAATCCATGGCCAAACTCTGAGTTGTACTCAGAACTGTATATTTTTAGCTTCTTGGCTTGTTTTGTCAATAGACTGGAATATTGAAATAACATGTTTGTTTGCACCCCCTAATTGGTATAACAGTGAAATGTGACGGGCTTCCTTCAGGCTGGAATCAGACCCTGATGTGGTTTTTTTGTGAGGAGAGCTCAAAATTAATGTAGTATTCCCTGCTGGAGCATGGTTCCACTGCTGGATGTAGAGGCAAACACTGGTCAGCTCTACATACTAGATGTATCCGGCTTTGGAGACAGTCTGTTCACCTTACAGGTTAAAGCCACCGATGAACACGGACTGTTCACAACTACAACTGTAATGGTGAGCAGTTGTTTCAGTGCCATTTTGATTGAAAGCCATAAAACAGATCCATCACTGCAATGCATTCAATGATCAAACCAGATTTTTTTGTTCTTGCCTGCAGATCAAAGTGAGAGAAAGTGCAAGTGACAATGCTGTGGTCATTGCAAAAAAGCCTACATTCAAACTGAAGAGAATGATACCAAAGAAATAATACCAACAGCATGGGCTGTTTGGAGGAGTGATTTGTGTACTATATTTCCAAGTCTTGAACAAAACAAAACTTTGTTTTTGAATTAAATCTTTTAAATAAACATTAATTTAAACCATTCTTTCACAATGAATGGTTCAGTGCTACTTGTGGGCATTGTGTTTTTTTTTTTTTTTTGACAAAATATGTGAATCCTGAAGGTGTTCAAAATATCTCAGTATCCTCAGAGAAACTACAGCCAGAAGCTACATAAGCTTTATATCCATGGACACCTATTGTTATGTTTAATGCACATCATGGAGGCAGAGAACCACCAGACGCAAAGTGTGTTAACTGAAAGAGTAAACATGACAATTAGACTATTTTCATTAATTTGGCGACAGATCCGGGAGATCGATCTACATCATTCTGCTCGCTGCTTTAAAACACACACAAATGCTTGAAGTATTCATATTGAAATAAATACTAGTACATTGTATTAATAAGTAAAATGAACATATTTGACACAATAAAACCATTCAAATGAACAGATCATTGATTGACTAAGTTTTTCATTCAACCGTCCTTAAACTGAGGTCCTGACTCTCTGTGGTCATTAAAAATCCAATGGCACTTCTCGTAAAGAGTAGAGGTGTCCTGACCAAATTCCCTCCACTGGCCCTTATCAATCATCCCCATCCCCTGAATTGGCTCAATCTCTCTCTCCTCTCCACCTGTAGCTGGTGTGTGGTGAGTGCACTGGTGCTGTTGTACTTAGGCTGCAATCGCATCATACAAATGGTGGTTTAGGAAAGGACTTAATTTCTCATAAGACCCCATGCCTAGGAACTAGGGGTGGCACGATACATGTATTCGTACCGAACCATCACAGTACAGGCATCTCGGTGTGTCCCAGCGTGTTTAGGATTGCTCAAACATTACAAGCGGGTGTGTTAGAGCATGGTTGGAACTGAACTGAGGTTGCTCTCCAGGATTAGGACTCTACAGTTGATCTAAAGCAGGGGTGCCCAATCCTTCTCCTGGAGTTACAGATTCATGCAGAGTTTAGCTTCAGCCTGCCCCAACAATGACTGTACATTTCTAGTAATCCCGAATACCTTGATTAGCTGGTTCAGGTTCAGTGTTTGATAAGGGTGCAGCTAAACTTGCAGCATGGTAGTCTTCCAGAGCCAGTATTGACTACCTCTGCTCTAAAGGTTATATCTGAATTTAGATACTAGATGTTGTGAATATAGACATTACTACAAAAGGATTGTTTCCGTTTATTTTCTGTAGAACATCTAGTGAACATCTGCATAATTTATAGCGTACATTCCTTATAGATGGACGATGCTATGGTTTAGGTTAAAAATGCATAAATAACAATACATATCAAATGATCTTTAAGAAGAGACAAAGCAATAGTAACCACATAATGAACGTTACTCAACGTTACTCAAACTTGTGTTGCTATATTACTGTCAGGTCCAATATAGTTGGTCAGCATCGTCTTTTAATTTCAATCTTTTTGAAAATCCCGCGTTGAATTGTGCCTTATTTGTAAATAAGTCTGCGGTAAAATGAGGTGAACAAAGGACCAAGTTCTTACTGACGCAGTCTGGATCTTCATAAAACAATAAAGTTAATTCACTGCATGAATGTCTTTCTATAGTTTCTCTGAAGACTCTTCCATTGTCGCACTGGATGCTGAAACAGGAGACATCACTTTGACCTCTGACCTTAGTGAGGTCACAGAAGACACACTGTTAACCCTGACTGCTATAGCGACAGATCAGGGAACACCAGCACAGTCTGATGAAGGTTTGGGTCTGGTTTACATAACTCCTATGAAATATTCCTGTGAACCTGGTGCTAAAACAATGCAGATAATGTTTTCGCATTAACAGTTCTTTGGGAGTTCATTGTTAGTAAATTCCCCTTCAGTATTCAAATCTGATCCAATGAACTAGGTCCTGGCCGGTCAAAACTATCATCTTTCTTCTCATGTAGCTGAAGTCTTGATCCACTTCAAAATCTCCTCTCTCAATGAGGGTTTGGCTTTTGAGAGTTCCTCCTACAACTTGCGTAACTAAAGAGAATGAACCTGAGGCCACGATAGTAGGCAAGGTCAAGGCATTAACAGAGAGTGAGGGACTGGTTACAGTCAGCTATAACATGAACCCTTTGGTCACACAAAGATGTCTTCTCTGTGGATGAGCAAGGAACCATAAAAGCTCTCAGACCTCTGGACAAGGAGGAAGAGGAGTGGTACTTTCTCACAGTAGATGCCATAGACTCCAGTTCTCCTCCAAGCACCGCAGAGACAACGGTACTATTCTCAATACAAACTAAGGCCAGAAACAAACTCTACACAAGTACACAAACACATAGTTGTATCCCCCATTAAAGCAACATTGGGAATTCAATGAACACTTGTGATGCATTTGCATTTTGACCCATTTCACAGTGCAATGACACAAGCTTGTGTTAGTGTTCACATACTTATAGAGAGTATTTCAGGTCTAAGGTCTGCTCATCAAGCATGTAAATGTTTCTCTTCCTAAAAGACAGCATTGGACTTACACAAGGAATTACACAAGCTTTAGTCTGGATCCAACCCTTAAACGATCTGAGATGACCGAACACCTGAGAAGAGATGATGCCAACCCATCAGAGGACCTCAGAGGAAGCCAACCATCAGCAATTATACTGAATTAACCCAATTTTGCCATAAGTTAAATATATAAAGCTTCTGCAATATATACATTTATTGTAGAAACTTAATTTCCTGTGAAGCTGCTATGCAACTCTTGTCTGTTAAAAAGCGCTATACAAATAATATTGAATTGAATTGAACTCTATCACTATTTTCTGCTTCTTGGCTTGTTTTGGTATCTGGAGATTCTGTATTATTTCTGAAGATACATTAGTGCACCCCCTACTGTATAACAGTGAAAACATGGATGACGGGACATTCCATCAGTGGCTGGAAAGAGTTGTGAGTTTTTTTGTGAGGAAAGAACGTCTCAGGTTATGTATGTAACCATGGTTCCCCGAGTGGGGAACGAGACACTGCGTCCCCTAGGGGTCGCTATTGGGGAACGCCGTCAGCGTGACCCGTGCCTGACGCATACATATATAAAAACACCACCTGTTGGCCGGCGACAGCCTATGATGTCACTACCGGCACGACCCCAATAGGGGCGCCGGGAGAATACATCATTCGCTTCTTTGTCTGAAGCTTGCGTCCGAAGCATGGCACACAGCCTAGGGGACACAGTGTCTCGTTCCCCACTCGGGGAACCATGGTTACATACGTAACCTGAGACGTTCCCCTTCATGGGAACTTCGAACTGCGTCCCCTAGGGGTCACTATTGGGGAACGTTATACCAACGCCACCATGCTGAGGGGAGTACAAGCCAATTTCGTGCAAAAGGCGAGCACTAAGCCAACTCTACCAGGCTAAGCGAGTTGCCCCTGGGACGGTTGATGGCTGTTAGTGACATTATCCCCTTCGGCCAAAAACCTGAGCTGCATACCCTAAGCACTTACCTGCTAGGTGCCGGGATTACCGGACCCAGGGTAGAGCTCAAAGTCTTGGAATCAGAGAAAGATTCCTTTAGGGGGATATGGCCAAGCACCTAGTGGTAGTAACTAGGTCCTGGCCGGTCACCCAGGGGCTACCACTTGCTCTGCACGAGCTTGCTGAGGGAACTGTCTCAACAGACCCTTTGGTAGGTTACACTTTTTTTTTTGACCCGAAATATTGGGGCAAAGGGAGTGGGGCCCAAGGCACAAACCGGGGCTTGATCAGCTCAAATAAGGACATGAAGCTGCGCGCGTAACCCTACCCTACGGGATTTTAGAAAGAACGCAGAACATTCGATGTGCGAACTTACCACTGGGTGGATTTTAGAAAAGTGCCCAAAGTCTAACGTGTGCACTTACCATAACATGGATTTTAGAAAGAACGCAGAACACTTGATGTGCGAACTTACCACTGAGTGGATTTTAGAAAGTGCCCAGAGCTTTAGTGTGTGCACTTATATATATATTTTGGTAACGTTCTATAGCTCTGGAGCGGAGAACTACTCATTCCTTGGAGTGAGAGGGAAACTCAGATGCTCAGAAGGGAGCGGCATGCTCATAGGTGATCCTCTAGGTGAGGGGAGCAATGCTAGCTCTACCAACAACGAACTCTGGAAAGTGGAGAACTCACTCCTCAGAATGAGAGGGAACTTAGACGCTCAGAAGGGAGCGGCATGCTCATAGGTGAGGGGAGCAATGCTAGCTCTACCGACAATGCTCAGAAGGGAGCGGCATGCTCATAGGTGACCCTCTAAGGTGAGGGGAGCAAGGCTAGCTCGACCAACAGGGAGGGCGATGTAAGCGGAGCATGAAGAGGCCTAACAACCTGAGGCTGCTGAATGACAGCTCTGGAGAGCGGCCAGAACTCACTCCTCAGAGTGAGAGACTCAGTAGCTGGTCCCATATGACTAGTGAAACCCTCCACAGGAGGCCCCTCGGGGCCTGGAGACTGTAAAGGGCGTCCCAGTTCTGATAAGGACCTACGGATCTGGGGATTGCAGACCAGAATAACCTGAAGACCGAGGAGGTTCCTACGGAAACCTCCGAGGAGGTCTCATGTCCGGACCATCAGTAAGGCAGTTTCGATGAACATAGAACCTGACCAAATTCATCATAGGTCCAGTCTGACTTCAGTCTTAGGTTCCCACCTAACCTCGGTCAGGTGGGGTAGATGGTGGTTGCAGGGGAATTTAGAGCGGGGAAGCTAAGGGCCGGTGATAAAGCCCCCCGAGGGAAGGGAGAAGATGTTAGTTTTTACTCTGGTCTAGACGAGAGCGATGTTGAGGACGTTTCGTCTGGATCACCTTCCTCAGGTCTTGCCTATCTCTCTTTGACCTGTATCTTCCTCTACCCCTACCCGCAGGTGGGGGAGGGGCACGAGTCGCAACACTAGTCTCCAATCCTCAGACCAGGACGGGCCAGGACCCCTGCTTTGTTCGGGCTCAGGCCTGGACCTTCTTGGAATGAAGGTTTTAAAGGCAGCTGAGCGCGCCCTCGCCTACTTGATCTTCTCGACCACCGTCTCGACGGAGGTACCGAAAATCTCGGAAGGCGAGATTGGAGCGTCGAGAAGAAAGCCCTTCTCTTTCTTCTCAAGATCTGCCAGATTCACCCACAGATGCCTTTCCATTACCACCATGGCTGCCATAGACTTGCCCATAGCAGTGGCAGCCTGCTTGGTGGCACGGAGGGCCAAATCTTTGGTGCGGCGCAGTTCAGCTACCTCATCAGGTGACAAGCCCTGACCGTTATCCAGGTCTTCCAGCAGATCCGCCTGGTAAGCCTGGAGCACCGCCATGGTGTGCAACGAAGCGACCGCCTGACCTGCTGCTGCGTACGCCCTGCCATTTAAGCGTGATGTATCCTGAAGGGGCTTAGACGGCAAGTATGGAACTTTTAGAGAAGCCATCTCACCCATAGAGAGATAGCTAGCTAGCGTCTCTTCTACAGGGGTCATCCTCTCATAGTCGCTTTCACGCATCCTTGCAATGTTAACATAACTGGTATGCTGGAATCTATGGATGCGAGAGGAAAACGTTTTTTTTCCATTCCTTCTCTACCTCCGTATGGAGATCAGGAAGAAATGGAAGGCTCACTTGAGCTGGGGGTTTATGGCCAGAAAGGTATCGCTCATTGAGACGTCCCCGTGGCGCCGCCATCTTGGTCAAGTCAAGCCTCGCCGTGGCGCGTTCCATAACCTCCAACAGCTCTTCGTACGCAGGGCAAGAGATTTGAGAGAGTCTCAACTTCCTCACCCATCTCCTGCTCTTCCTGGGCATAACCCAGCATGGATCAGATGATGTCAGAGAGATCGCATCATCATAATCCAGCGGCTCGCCCTCGTTCCCGGCCGACTCGCGCAAAAGGGAAAGCTCCCTCTCTAACTCATCGGCCAGATCCACCTGCGAACCCCACGATTTCATTCTCCTCCGTGCCTCAGCAACAGTGGGTCTCGAATCGCGGGAAGCAGACGGCTGACCTTCTTTCCTCGAAAAGAGGGGCAGACGAGAGCGGAGCTTTCTCATAGAGAACAGCTCACAATGCACGCAGATTGCCCCCTCAAGGACATTGCGTGCGTGCTCCTCGCCCAAACAAAAGACGCAACAATTGTGTGTGTCATCGGGTGTTAAATAACGAGGACACGGATCCACACACTTCCTGAACGCCTTGCTAGTGCTCGCCATGATAATACAAGGAAAACTGTATTCTTACCAGAATGCACGCTTCAAACAGACCAGTCAGTGAAGACGAAGAAGAGAATGATGTATTCTCCCGGCGCCCCTTATATTGGGGTCGCGCCGGTAGTGACGTCATAGGCTGTTCAGGCACGGGTCACGCTGACGGCGTTCCCCAATAGCGACCCCTAGGGGACGCAGTTCGAAGTTCCCATGAAGGAGAAATGAGTTTTCTGCCAAAAAATTCTAAACTGAACTTTAAAAAAATGCTATAGGATTAATGTTTCAGTAAACTTTCTAATGCTTAATTACATAAAATCATTAGCACACAATGTAATAATCTTTCAAACATTTATATAAGGTGTTTATTGTGTGTGACCTATGATTTGTTCTGTAATGTAACTAAAATGTTAGTGTAAAATATATATATATATAACACTGGTTCTGATAAATAAAGATCATAACTAGTAAGCAGTGATAAAATAGCCTTTAGTAGTGTAAGAATAAGGCAGATAGATTTTGTGAGAGTTATTCATTGATGTCATGTATCTTTACAGCCTGTTCATAGCAGGCCAAAGTCCAGCATTAAGGTCTTTTATTTATTTATTTATGACAATGGATGAGTGGTTATTATCAAGGAAGGAACAATGTACTGTTCATTATTGCAGAATGGTCACATCCCAGATACAAACTTGTATCATCCTACAGGGGTTTGTTTTACTATACGAGCAGTTGATTGTTCAGTATTCTTCTTATTACCCCACCAATTTATAAATACATTGTAAGTTAAATATTGATTTAAGTTGAAATTATTCCATTATGTGACAAGAAAGTGAGCACAGAGTAATATGAAAGCTAAAGCACAGTGTATGAAACCGGTTGCCGGACAACCGCCAGATGTACAGTTCATTGGTCATTTGACATTAGAATGTTGCAGCTGACCAATCAGAATGCAGTATTCCGGAAGGCTGTATAATAATAAACAACAATAGACCTAAGTGACTGAAAGCATGAGAAGAAATTGTAGAATGAGATCAAGTAAAGGTTGATATCAAATGTTCAAAATCTTAGATATCCTCAAATAAATTGGTGACATCAACCTCTTCCTAGAAAATCCCTCCCACTTCAATCCTGCATTATCAGTCTCTATGAAGCACCTTTGATACCTGTTTACAGGAAAAACCATAACTGTTTATGACACACAATAAAGAAGAGCTCAGAGAGAAGTTACACAAGGAATCGTCATTCTCTTCACTGCCAGGCTTCATAATACAAGCTGCACTGACAGCGGATTATGGAAAAGATGGCCTTATTTTCTATTTCTTTGTATTCTCTATTTATTTTAGCTTGTCTGCATGTTCATGGTGTATGGAGTGATACTGGTAAGTCAAATTCATCTCTGTCTAATGAAGTAAAATGCTTGTCAGTATTTAATAGGAAGTAATATAACGTAATATTGTTATAACAGATACATTTCTAAGTGATTACAGCTTTAATTCCATGTGTTATTCATTATACAACCAGATACTATGTTGATTTGATTCTGAATGATAATATGTGGTATATTGTGTGATTTAATGATGTTTGTAGTACTGAAGGTGGGCTTTCAGCTGTCTATTAGGTCTTTAAAGCAAATACTTGTTGCTGTTTAAGGTTCGTCAACGATAAGCTGTACAACTGGGACTAATATCAATGTAGGGAGCTTCGAGGAGGGATATGAAGGTGAGAAATGCTAACATGACTTTAAATAATAGTTTACAATATTACTCGTGTCTTTTCACTTTTGCAAGCACATTTTTCTTTGTTATTATTAGTAGTATCATATAATATACAAATTCTAAATGTTTATATTTAAATATAGAGTGCCTTTAAGCATTTAAAGTGCTGTTGCTTGTGGGTATTACAAGAGTAATACCAGAACAATAGGGCACTGGAATTATCTAGGATTTATGTGATTAATTATGTTTAGGTTGTTTGTTAGAATACATATTTAAATGTGTATTTAATCTGGCCTACAGGTGATGTAGAGCTTCTCACTAATATCGGTCCTAATGATCGTCTGGTGTTGGAGGAATATCTCTTTCCTATCGGCTTGCAGTTTGTGGAGCTGATTCACATTAATGGAGAATCAACCGCTACTGTACGGACCAAAAAAACACTGGATGCTGATGAACTGAAGGAGGTTTGTTCCAGCCTCACGGATTCATTGAGTTGGTAGAGTGTCAGCTAGTTCTTTCTGATTGGTTGCTTGCCTTAACTAAGCTTTAAGCCTTTTACCAATTCTCACAGTTGATTGTACCATGTTTTATTTGTTTTTCACTCTTTGTATGTTTTACTTCTAGTATGGAGAGAAATTATATTATTCAGTCACCTGCTCAAACACAGGGGTATGTTTGTTCAATCAATGACATCATAAAATAATTAAAACAAAGCATTATAGAATTAAAGATGAAACACACATATGTTGACTGTGAAGTCTTTGTTGTTCATTTCAGCTAAAAAACACCCGGACCGTAGATGTTCTGGACATCAACGACAACTCTCCGATCTTCCAGAGCAAATCATACAGCGCCACAGTGTCAGAGGTGTGTGTAATGTCTCGTCTCTATACAGCTGTAGTGTGTTTGGTCACTGAGAGATCTCATCTCTTAGTAAACCTTGTCTTTTGCTCCAGACGACGGTTGTGGGTAGAGATGTGCTCATCGTGAAGGCTAATGATGCAGATGTGTCTACAGAAAACAACAGAATTGTATATTCTATACAGGTAGGTCGTGAACAATTCTCATGAAGTTGATATATAAGTAAGCGGCTATGTAAGCACATCCTCGTTTTAATCGATCACTTCCACTCTATTAACAGCCTCCAGTACCAGATGACTTTGAAGTGAGACAGGACGGTAACATCAGGCTGAAACGACGTCTGAACTATAACAATGTTCAACAGTACATCTTCACCGTGGAAGCTAAAGTAAAGACAAACTCTCTCACATTACACATCCATTTTACTTTAATGAATTAACTTCAAAGTACTGCGTTAGTAGTCTATTCTTTACAGTCATAGTCCACACAAAAATGAAAATTCATTCAAGGAACACAAAAGTAGAGGTTTAGCAGATTGTCCAAGCTGTTTTTTTTCTTTTTTCTCCATACAGTGAAAATGGATGGGGACCAAGAATAAATGACTAACTTTTCATATTCAGATTAACTATTTTGTCTCATTTTAAGGTATAACACAACAAACACTGTGTCTTTGCAGGATATAGGAGATCTCAGTGACACAACAACGGTTACAATAACGGTAGAAGATTATGACAACCTAAACCCTTATTTTGATCACAGTCTCTATGAAGCAGCCATTGAGGAAAATCAGGTAAACGACGTCTGAGCACAAGATTAATGTTCAAAACACGTCTGAACACACAAATAAAACCCTCTTTTCTGTCCATACACAGGTAGGACAATTATCAGACGTCACTCCTGCGGCCATAAAAGCTCAAGATGGTGACACGGGCATCGACGAGCCCATGGTTTACAGCATAACAACAGGTACTGTTAACAAAGATTTACTGCACACGTACATGACATGCATCCTAATCCAGACAATAAATAATAATGTTTCTTAAACTAATCTAAATAATGAAATGATCTGAATTAAGTTTCTGCTATTTACAATGCCCATATATCCATATTTCTGTTCCAGTCTTTCCAAATGAATATCAGAGCAACTTTAATATTGATGAAAGGACTGGGGTCATCTCTGTGACAACAGCACTAGACAGAGAGGAAATTGACCAGATAAAGGTTTACATACAGGTATAAGTTAATGTAATGTTATGAATCTGAAGAGAGTTCAGTATTTTGATTCTTCATGTTATATAATCAGTGTTTTCTTGTAAAAACAGGCAGCTCAGCAGGACGATGCCAGTAAGACGGCAAACGCTGTGGTGTCCGTCACCATTCAGGACGTGAATGACAACCCGCCCAAATTTGACCCGAATGAGTACACGGTGTCTATTCTGGAAAATTCACCACAGGACCAGCTTGTGCTTCATATTAGAGTCACTGATCCAGACCTGGTACTGTTCCTGAAATCCTCATTGTCTGTTAGTACAAATAAAATAAAACTGAGAAAAGACCTTACTAAGTGACCTCTTTAATCCCAGGAAGGATTTGTGGGAACAATCCGGATTATTCCAGACTCCGTCCCTTTTTCCATCAGCCCTGATGGAAATATTCTGGTGAAAAGCTCTGCGGACCTAGACAGAGAGACCACAGCAAGCTTCAGTTTTCAAGTAACAATAAGGCTCATTTTATCATTAAATATGATAATGAATTTTGTGCAATAAAAAATTATGTGACACCAATTTTGACACCAAATCTAAAGGTTGAAGCACAAGAAAAGTCTATTTCCACCAACAAAGCAACAGCAGATGTGACCATTGTCTTGCTGGATGAGAATGACAACAGTCCTCAGTTTACAGCTTCCAAGTATGAGGGCAAAGTTTTCAGCAACCAGAGTGTTGGAATGCCGGTTGTCAAGGTGATGAATCATTGTTTTGTTGAGTCATTTAAATGTTTTCCAGCACAATCAATGTTTTAGTACATTTTCAGAGATTGTGGAACCATAATGTCATTAAAAGATGACTACTATACCATAAACAATTAAAAGAAGTTGTATACTAACTAAACATACTTACATTTTCATGTAAGGTCGAAGCAACAGACCTGGATGAAGGTCCAAATGGGGAAATCAGCTACTCCATTGAGTTTGGAAACGAGAAAGGTCATTTTGAAATTGATGCGAATACTGGGGAGATCAAACTTTTTAAAGAAATTGAGCTGGTGGACAATAAAATCCTTGAGTTTGCACTCTATGTGACCGCAAAAGATGGTGAGTTTTCATATCTAGGTGTTTTGGCAAATATTTTATGAAGGCATATCTGGCTGTGGGTCCATTACTTTTGGCATATAATCCACTGCACTTTCTTTTCATACCATTAGGGGGTGCTATAAGCAGATCAACTGCTGCAATGGTGAATGTCAAGGCGCCTGGAGAGTCTCATCCGCAGTTCCTTCGGGAAACCTACCAGGGACAAGTAGAGGAGGATCAAGCAGACGCAGACATCGTGAAGGTCCTTACAGCACAATCAGTTTCCTTATAAGAGCTTTTTTTCCAAGGCACTGTCTCTGTAACTGACATAAAAGCCTTTAATGATAATAATATGGTCTGCGGAACTATAATAATCAAAAAAAAAAAAATATATAAATATATATTTTCACCAAACTTGGTACACTTATGTATGGGCTCAGTCTGAGAAATGCAAAAAAATATTTAAAAAAATTGGCAGAGCTTGGCTAATTGGTGGTGCTATAACAGAAAAAAATATGACTTTCTGTAAAGCCTCATTTCCACAGAACAGTGCGGTACAATACGATTCGCAATGGTACACCCCGATCCGGCTTGCATTTCCACCGCCAACAGTACCCTTACTTGATAGGCGTGGTGTATGCTGGAAAGTAGCTATCGTCGTCATTCTCATTTGAAGAAGAATGCCCAAAATTGCTGTGTGTATTTGTGTGAACATATAAAATGATAACATATACAGTTATCTTCTTGTGTTTGCGCACTCTGATGTAAAAGCCAAACACGCATGAGCAGCATGGCTGAAGAGACGCTTCATTCCCATTGTGTTGTCATTCCCCTTGTAGCACACGCAAGTGATGATTCTCTGTCAACCAGTCAATGCTCTGCACTGAGTCTAGCTCCACACTTTAGGTACTGAACTACTGTGCTAGGTACCCCTACAGAAGGTACAGCTAGCTATTTCCATTCACAATTTCTGACAATGGAAATAATTGTGGACCGTACTGTATACCGCTCGGTGTAAATAAGACTTTAAAATTAATTCATTGGTCCAGTCTACTTGAAATCTAGCACCTGTTGAAGGGTTTTATCCATCCAGGGTTTATAAGGACAGTCACAAATCTCAAAAAACATGGAAAAAGTACCAATTCAGTCACTATTGTCTTACCCTCTTGTTGTTTCAAACACATTTTTTTTCTGTGGAATACAAACGGAGAAATTTACAAGTGTACATACAAGCATGTGTCATCTCCAAAAAGGACATCATAAAGCCCTAAACACACTGCCCGATTGTCGGCTGTCCCAGATGAAAGATTGGCATAGTGAAACAATTGTGGTGAATAAAAAAATCGCTGCAATCATTTCACGATGCCAGTCTTTTGTCTGAGACAGCAGAAAATCGTGCAGTGGGTCTCTGGCTTAAAACAGGGGTCTCCAACCCTGCTCTTGGGAGTTTTACGGTTCTGTAGATTTCAGCTCCAACCTCAATCAAACACACCCGAACCAGCTAAATAAGGAGTTAAGGGTAGCTTGATAATTACAGGCAGGTGTGTTGGAACTGAAGTCAGCAGGACAGTAGCTCTCCAGGAGCAGGGTCAGAGATCCCTGACATAAAAGGACCAACAAGGTATATACGTCCATACGATTTATGCACTATATTCCAAGCCTTCTAAAGTTATTCGACAGCTTTGTTTGAGGAATGGACTGAAGGTATCATTATGTTCTGAAAATCAGAAGACTTGGAATGTAGCATGCATTCCTTTAAATGTTAATCAATTTTGAGTTCTCACATACAGTAAAATAAAGACAGTGGAAATCTGGTAAATAATCTAATCATGAACCAATGTGTTCTCTCTCAATTACAGATTGACTTCCTGTCCCTTGATCCTTTGGTTCCAGTCACATTAACAGTTGATAGTGAAGCTGAAAAGTTCTCCATAAACCAGGATACAGGTGTTCTCTCGACCAAAGTCAAACTAGACT
The DNA here is from genome assembly GCA_027474115.1 of Schizopygopsis malacanthus. Classification (NCBI taxonomy): domain Eukaryota; kingdom Metazoa; phylum Chordata; class Actinopteri; order Cypriniformes; family Cyprinidae; genus Schizopygopsis; species Schizopygopsis malacanthus. The sequence goes on along the minus strand of CM049871.1, from coordinate 5,406,780 downwards.
TTGAAGAGAAGAACAGCTACACTGTGCAGGTGTCGATAACGGATGGTACTAACCGGGATGAGGCATCAGTCTTAGTTGAGGTGCTGGACATCAATGACAACAGCCCAGAGTTTGTAACTGGCCCTGCTACTGTCCCAGTACCAGAGGATCACACAGTGGGAGATAAAGTAACATCTGTAACAGCCACGGATGCAGATTCAGGGTTTAATGGTAAAGTGCGATACACTCTCCAGGGAGGTGCTGGGAGATTTAGAGTTGACCAAGAAACAGGAGTGATAACTCTAGAAGTTCCCCTTGACAGGGAGACCCAAGATGAGTACCGCTTAGTGATCACTGCCCAAGATCAGGGTCGCCCAACTCGTTCTGCTAACACAAGTCTGGAAATCTCTGTGACTGACATCAACGACAATGCTCCCATATTTTCCAGACAACAGTATGAGACTACAGTGTCCGAGCATGCTGAAGTAGGAACAAATGTCATAGATGTCATGGCGACAGACAAAGATGACGGTGAAAATGCTATTGTGACTTATCACATTGTCAGCCAGGAGCCTTCTTCGACACCACTCAACTTTACCATTGATGAAGAGTCTGGTTCCATAAGCCTAGCTACAAAGCTGGATTATGGCAAAGCTAAGAGGTACACTCTAGGGGTGGAGGGACGAGATGGAGGCAACCCTGTTCTCAATGGCAGCGTTTCTGTAACGGTGTGGGTTGAGGATGTAAATGATAAAGCTCCTGTGTTCAGTAAAGACCAGTATAAGCTGTCCGTCTATGAAAACCTTGCAGGTGGAACTGCTCTAGTATCTTTGGAGGTTACAGATGAGGATGAGGTGAGAGAAAAAGCAGTCATTAGTTGTTGTTCTAACCACATAGAAACCACTAAGAACCTCCCAGAACACTCCAGCATAATCTTAAAACTATAACATCTAGCAACAAACTGACATAATTTCCTACCAGTTACTCAGAACTATTTTGGAACAGCTTAATGATTAATGCATTTGTAACATTCCAAACTTTCTTCTAACTGCCCAACTATTTAAACTACAAAAGACCTAAACATCTTCCAAATTTACCTTGAAAATGTCCAGTTAAGGCTTCGTCAAGCCAACTTTCCCAGCTTGTTTCGATGTACTTACCTCTTCTTCTTTTCTTTCTGATCAGGGAGGGTTCTCTAAAGGTAACTTTATCATGGAGAGCGATACCTTTGTCATCAATAGTCAAGGAATAATATCACTCGGGAGCGATGCCACCTTGGATAGAGAAACTATAGACAATTACATCATAGAGGTACAATGCACACATCATATTCATCTATTGAACAACTATTCACAACATTTTCTGGATGTCTATTCATTCTAACTGGGATACTTGCATTGTCTTCTTTAGGTAATAGCTGTAGACCAGCCTGTCGATGGTTTAAGCTCCACAGCTCAGGTCAACATCACTGTTCTGGACGTCAACGACAACAACCCACAGTTCCTTCCTCTCCCAGAGCGCATTGAGATCCAGGAAGGTGTTTACACTCCCTCATCACCTGGACAGGTGTGCGTGATATCAGCCACAGACTCTGACATTGGAGAAAACGGACGTGTCACTATCATTACTTCCTCTTACGGCAATATCTTCAGCTTCAAAGATGTGAGGACCTAAACCTATGCCAGTGCATTGTCAGATGTTCAGTCATTATTTATTATTAAATATTTATTATAATTTCCCCTTTAGGATGGAACTCTACTAGCCATCGAGGAGCTGGATCGGGAGACACAAGATGTGTATGATGTGGTCATCGTTGCTGTAGATCATGGGATACCACAGGGAAATGTAAATAATTTTTCTTTGTACAAGTTGCATGATCTGTGTACAATACAGTTTTGTTATTCTACTTGCTGGTACATTCTTAGTCACAACCTCACACAGCATTCCCACAGTCTGTTTACAGACTACTGGTGCATATTTCCAATATAACAAAAAGCACAAAAAATTCAAGCTCCAATCTGATCATCAGGTGTTCTGCAACACACAGGAGTCAGAGTGTAACTATTTTTACCTGTCCGCCATGATACAAGACATGTTCGAAGGATAAAGTTTTTTTTTAACTTTAAACAGTTGCTTGATTTTCCAGAGTTCATGGAAATTAAATCTGTGGATGAATTCATTGAGTTTTGTTTGAGGCACATAATAGCATGCCATATCACCCTGCAGCCCAAGACTGGTTGCCCACTGAAGCTAAGCAGGGTTGAGCTGGTCAGTACCTTGATGGGAGACCTCCTGGGAAAACTAGGTTGCTGCTGGAAGAGGTGTTAGTGAGGCCAGCAGGGGTTGTTTACCCTGTGGTCTGTGTGGGTCTTAACACCCCAGTGTAGTGACGGGGACACTATACTGTCAAAAAGAGACATTAAACCGAGGTCCTGACTCTCTGTGGTCATTAAAAATCCCTTGGCACTTCTTGTAAAGAGTAGGGGTGTAACCCCGGTGTCCTGGCCAAATTTCCACCACTGGCCCTTGTCAATCATGGCCTCCTAATAATCCCCATACACTTGATTGGCTCTCTGACTCTCTCTCCTCTCCACCTGTAGCTGGTGTGTGGTGAGCGCGTACACTTGATTGGCTCTATGACTCTCTCTCCTCTCCACCTATAGCTGGTGTGTGGTGAGTGCATACACTTGATTGGCTCTCCGACTCTCTCTCCTCTCCACCTGTAGCTGGTGTGTGGTGAGTGCATACACTTGATTGGCTCTCCGACTCTCTCTCCTCTCCACCTGTAGCTGGTGTGTGGTGAGTGCATACACTTGATTGGCTCTATGACTCTCTCTCCTCTCCACCTGTAGCTGGTGTGTGGTGAGCGCATACACTTGATTGGCTCTATGACTCTCTCTCCTCTCCACCTGTAGCTGGTGTGTGGTGAGCGCATACACTTGATTGGCTCTATGACTCTCTCTCTCCTCTCCACCTGTAGCTGGTGTGTGGTGAGCGCATACACTTGATTGGCTCTATGACTCTCTCTCCTCTCCACCTATAGCTGGTGTGTGGTGAGTGCATACACTTGATTGGCTCTCTGACTCTCTCTCCTCTCCACCTGTAGCTGGTGTGTGGTGAGCGCATACACTTGATTGGCTCTACGACTCTCTCTCCTCTCCACCTGTAGCTGGTGTGTGGTGAGCGCATACACTTGATTGGCTCTATGACTCTCTCTCCTCTCCACCTGTAGCTGGTGTGTGGTGAGAGCATACACTTGATTGGCTCTATGACTCTCTCTCCTCTCCACCTGTAGCTGGTGTGTGGTGAGAGCATACACTTGATTGGCTCTATGACTCTCTCTCCTCTCCACCTGTAGCTGGTGTGTGGTGAGCGCATACACTTGATTGGCTCTATGACTCTCTTTCTCCTCTCCACCTGTAGCTGGTGTGTGGTGAGCGCATACACTTGATTGGCTCTATGACTCTCTCTCCTCTCCACCTGTAGCTGGTGTGTGGTGAGAGCATACACTTGATTGGCTCTATGACTCTCTCTCTCCTCTCCACCTGTAGCTGGTGTGTGGTGAGCGCATACACTTGATTGGCTCTCTGACTCTCTCTCCTCTCCACCTGTAGCTGGTGTGTGGTGAGCGCACTGGTGCCGTTGTCCTGTGGCAGCCGTCGCATCATCCAAGTGGATGCTCCACACTGGTGGTTGTTGAGGAGAGACCCCACCCCACGTGATTTTGAAGCACTTTGGGTGTACAGCAATACACAAAGCGCTATACAAATGTGTCATTCATTCATTCATGCAACCTAGACAACATAGACCTGAGGCAGTGAAACCCTGCCTCTTCCTTCCTACAGACTTTTGGTCGATCCTTGCTCTAACACACTTGGCTGTTGTTTTCAAGTAATCAATAGCTACTTGATTAGCTGGTACCTGCTCCTGGAGAGCAACCTTTTGTCAGAGTTGCTCTCCAACCCCTCTCAAACTCAAAACCACTCAAATTAATGCATGACTCTACATTAACTGTATGCTATAATGTGTGTAAGACTTAGTTATAAAGTAATTATTTTATCACAAATAAATCTTTCAATAAGTAAAACAGGTTGTGACTATAGCATTATAGAGTACACAACATTATTTTCAAATTATTAATATTATAAATTATTGTCCCTGGATCAGTAGGGTACTCTTGAAATAAAGTAGCAGTGGCTGAGAAAGATTATAAGTATGAATTCCACTTAAAAAGATGCGATCTAATCCTGTTTATATGAAATAAGCTTGCTCCCGAGCAGATTTAGTGTTCCTGTGTGGCTCAGTGGTAGAGCATTGCGTCAGCAGCGCAAAAAGTTGTGGGTTCGATTCCCAGGGAACACACATAATAATGAAAAATGTATAACCTGAATGCAATTGTAAGTCGCTTTGGATAAAAGCGTCTGATAAATGTAAATTTAATCTTATGGACCTGTTGATATGACAGCAACTCCGGGATGAGCTTTGAAGAACCAACCAATTCAAGATCAAGCGAAATCGCCAACAATCAAATCCAGCTGAGTCAGCAACTTACGAAGAACGTGCCCAAGCTCCTGAAGGGCCAATGACCTATAGAGTTGATAAGCTGGTTCAGGTGTGCTTGATTAAGGTTGTAGCTACACTCTGTAGGATGATAGCCCTCCCAGAGCAGGGTTTACTACTTCTCTAAATTTATATCGATTTTTTTAAGTTTTCCATCTCTAAATGACATGTAAAGCAAACTCCAGGTAGTAGTTGCACTATTAATCAACCAGTCGAAGCTGCTATTGACTAAAACGTTGCTCTTTGCATCCAACTTTGTGTCAATATTGAAACGTCTGGCTACCTTATACTAGTTACTATCTTTAAGTTAGAGATGTTGCAAATATGGACGTTTGGTCTGTACTACAAAAGGGTTGCTTGTGTTTTTTTTCTGCAGAACATCACCACATTGAGGGTCAGTATCACAGACATCAATGACAACGCTCCAGTCTTCAGCTCTGACACCTTCAGCAGAAGTATTCTGGTTAAAGACGCCAAGGTTGGAGAGATGCTGCTGAGAGTCTCTGCCACAGATAAAGATGACGGATCCAACGCAAACATTAGCTACAGGTACAGCGCAAGACTTTCATACTTATTACTAAAGCTTCCATTTAGAAAAGTTAAACTCTTCAATAATATAAAACATACGTACCTACATGACTCTTTAAAACAGATGCATGAATGTCTTTCTATAGTTTCTCTGAAGACTCTTCCATGGTCGCACTGGATGCTGAAACGGGAGACATCACTTTGACCTCTGACCTTAGTGAGGTCACAGAAGACACGCTGTTAACCCTGACTGCTATAGCGACAGATCAGGGAACACCAGCACAGTCTGATGAAGGTTTGAGTCTGGTTTACATAATTCCTATGAAATATTCCTGTGAACCTGGTGCTAAAATAATGCAGATAATGTTTTCGCATTAACAGTTCTTTGGGAGTTCATCGTTATTCAAATCTGATCCAATGAACATGTCGAAACTATCATCTTTCTTCTCTATGTAGCTGAAGTCTTGATCCACTTCAAAATCTCCTCTCTCAATGAGGGTTTGGCTTTTGAGAGTTCCTCCTACAACTTCGTAATTAAAGAGAATGAACCTGAGGCCACGATAGTAGGCAAGGTCAAGGCATTAACAGGGAGTCCACTGGTTACAGTCAGCTATAACATGAAGTCACACAAAGATGCCTTCTCTGTGGATGAGCAAGGAACCATAAAAGCTCTCAGACCTCTGGACAAGGAGGAAGAGGAGTGGTACTTTCTCACAGTAGATGCCATAGACTCCAGTTCTCCTCCAAGCACTGCAGAGACAACGGTACTATTCTCAATACAAACTAAGGCCAGAAACAAACTCTACACAAGTAAGCAAACACCAATGGTGGATAGCTAAAATACATGTTGAGTAGTTGTCCTCTAGAAAACAACTCAATAAAATAGCACCTCTTGATGCAACACTGAGAATGCACAAAATCATTTTGCAGCAAAAAAATTCCCAACAACTTTAAGAATGCAATGACAGGTTTGTGCAACTAGAAAAGTTTGTGTTCACATACTTGCGCAGAATGTGTTTCAGGCCAAAGTCTTGCTGTGCAACACGTTAAGTCTAAGGTTTCCTCCCTTTAAAAAATCTGTAACAGGGTTCATGTGTAATAGCATTTTACTTTCTTTCTCTCTCTCAATCTTCAGGTCAGAGTTCAGGTTGAGAATGTGAATGAGGCTCCTGTGTTTGAGACTGAAATATATAAGGCAGACATTTTCACTATCACTCCATACAAATTCCCTATAATGAAGGTCCAGGTAAGTGTATCTCAGAGGTGGCTGGTGCTTTTCAAAAGAGGCCATAGACATAGACAGTTGTAAAAACAATGGATGTACTCCTATTTATTTTGGCATTTGCTAAGGTACAGTGGAAGAATATCTAGAGACTAGAATATCATAGAGACTTTGGGGTGGGATATTTTGACTCGGGCCAGTAAGCAAACGCCTGGTAACCACCAAGAACATCTTAGCAACTCTATGGCTAATGCTCTAGTAACTTCCTTGAAGACCCTTGCAAATGGAAAACAAAACACAGAACTATATAGGAGTAATAGACCAAAGAAATAGTTAATTGTGATTAATCAAGTATTTTCTGAGGTTACGTAAGTGGCTGAAATGTTGTGTGTCCCTCAGGCATCAGACCCTGATGTGGGCGAGAGCTCAGAATTGCAGTATTCACTGCTGGAGTCCACATCTCTGATGGAAGTGGAGGAAAACACTGGTCAAATCTACGTACGGGATGCATCTAGTGTTGGAAACGGTTTACATACCTTTCAGGTTAAAGCCACTGATAAACATGGACTCAGCGCAACTGCACAAGTGCAGGTGGGAAGAAAGAGAAAGCTTTTGCAAGACTTTTTCAATTGACTAAAGGCATTGTGAATGAAAACTGAAAATCCTTGGGATCAAAACAAGCTCTCATGTTCTCCACCTACAGATCACAGTGAAAGACAGCGAAAGCGACAACGTCGTGGTCATCTCTCTAAACCAGCCCGTGTTCACAGTGGAGAAGAAGATACCAGAGATTGAAGAGTGAGTGGGAGAATTGCCATTTCTCAGCATACTTTGCATGGGGACAGAATGGAAATTTAATCATTGTAATTTGTGTTTGAGAAAAGAGAGTAAGGGGAACTTATGCATGTACGTTTGTCCAAATTGTTCAGACATTTTGTCTCTATTAACTTACCCTTATGTTATACCTGATGCTGCTGACTTTTCTCTTTAAGAAAGAAAAAAAAACTCCTTTTGTAAGTTCACATTGACCATGGGACTATCAAGCACCATAATATAGACCATATGCATATTTTCCAAAATCGTCTAGTCACATACCTTTGTGTAAGAAAGACTGAAACTGACGTCATTATTGACTCTTTACCACTGGCTCAGTGAATTGACCTCAAGAACCCTGCTTACTTGAATGAATTGTTCTTTTTGACTTGGTTCTTTTCAATAAACTTGTCACTGTTCCCAAGTCATACTAAACCTTTTATTGGTGTTTTTTCTCAGTTCCATGAGGAAAGCTTTAGGTTTGATTGTGAAAATCCTCAGTGTGAGAGCTAAGGATGGGATTGAGATGCGCACCATTCTCCGAGAATCTACAGCTAAGACTTACATCAGCTTCATTGCGATGGATACCAGTGGTGTGGTCATTGAAGCCACGGAGGTCAAAGAGTAAGTTAGAAATTATTTCACATTTTGCTTTTAAAGCCTACTAGGTTATGTGAGTTTGAGGAATGTGAATTGTGTCGTCTCCCACAGGAACCTGCAGAGTAATCACGACAGTTTAAAAGTGGAACTGGAGAAGATGTTCGGTTCCGATTTGGAACTCAAAGTGGAGGATGGTTCTGGAAACGGTTCCGAAGATTCCAGTGATGTAGTAGTTATTGCTCTCGGTGTTCTGCTGGCTATAAGCATTGTGGGACTTATCACTCTGATGACTGTCTATCTCGTTAGGTAAATTATTAGTGGCCATTTGTCCTTGCATATCAAACATCATACTGATTAAACTGTATGTTGACTTTGAACATTTTTCAAAATGACTACAATTTTTTGGTGGGTAAATGTTTTTCATGTGACAAAATTGCTTAGTAATTATATGATAAATGATTTGTACTGCCTCAGGAATAAGAAAATGAAGAAGGACACAGATTCTGACAAAGAGAGCTTCAATATTGGTAGAATCAAGAACAAATCAAGCATTGACAATGAATTTAACTTTTCCAGGTAAACGCCATTATATTGTCAAAAAACAGATGCACTCACACTTTTAAAAAATGCATCTCAAATACAAAACGTGCATCAGATTTGACTAAACATGTTTCTTCTGTTGATAGCAAAAAAGAAGAAGCCAAAGAGGTAAAGCACCCAATCCATAAGTAGAATTCAGCCAATTTAAAAAAAGTTTGCATTTACAAATACATGTTTTAAATTTTGTTTTCAGGTTGAGTTCAGTAACACACGTGAGTTTGGAAGATTTCACGATTCTGAAAATGATGCAGATTTGAGAAATGGAAGCAGCATCTCTGCCTTCTGAAAACATCCCAATGGATCGAAGCCCCTCAAGACTTGTCATTATAAGACTTCAAGAGTTTATAAATGAATTCTGACACAATGTTAAAGCTCTGTTCCATAACACAATGAGGCACATGTGACAAGACAGAGAGAAACGATGGCTATATGTATATACTACTATCTTATACTATATAAATATACTCAACATTTAATGCTTGCTGCCTATCATGTGTAACATCAGTCACTTCTAGGCTTCATTTCGATCTTAAACTCACCTTTTTTTTAGAAAAAGAGCACAAAATCTCCTTTGTATACATGTTTTCCTTTCTTTTAAGTAATATGTACATTCAACTGCCTTGCATTTTGATTTTCAACGTGGTCTTTTACAAAGAGATTCAAACATCCCAAAACCTGCTTACAAATAACAGTAGGCTTTTGCACTTTAACCGGCTCAGCTACATCACTTTGAATGTGTATCTTTGATGTAAATACTCTTTTGGAATGATTAAACCTTTTGAAAATGTTTCTTAACCGTTGTGAACGTGTATATTTAATCACAGGACAGTCCACAGCTGAGGCTTTGAGAGTTTCAGCACCCTTTAAACCGGTTCGTGCTTTGGGCTGTGCTCAGAAAAGCACACTAGCACTCTACTATTTGTAGACATTTTTGTAGACAACAGTTGCATATGCAAATGTTTTTAGATTCATCTGAACTGAAAGTCAAATATTGAGGCATTTGTACAAAACAAATAATTTTTGCATGCATTAAAATATAAAACCAGTAGTATTACTGAAATATTAAATCAAATGTTTCTGTAAACAATGCAGCATGTTAACATTTGAAATGTTTGTATTTGCATTTACAGAAAAAAGGAAAGTATGCAGTGTATACTATTGTGTATTGTACACTATGTATTCTATTCTGAACACAGCCATCTTAGCCACTAGTAACACTCACAACAGAAAGGGTAACAACAAAAATAATCACCCCACAACCTGCTTTTTGGACTCGATTCACAATTAAATCATATTAAAATTTTATTAAGTTATATCCTATATTAAAATCATTCAAAACAATAAGACTGAGAGATAAATCAAATACAGAGAACGCGAGAATGACATCCAATAGATTATGGAATGTATTTCGGTAAATAAAATAGAGCTCCAACTGTTCCATCAGATGTGCAATATTTCAGCCACAAACGTTATGAGCCTGAAAAGAGCACCGTAAGTTTCTATATACACAACGTAGGCATATATATATATTTATATATATATACAGTAGATTTATACATACAGTATACTGCCCCACTGGGCAAAGTTACGTCCAGTGTACGTCTTTTTATGTTTTTGCAGACGTTGAAAAGACGTCCACTGAGGAGCCAGATTGAACGTTTTTATGACGTCTTTTTTTGACGAGTTCTGCACGTCTGATATAGACGTTCATGCAACCTCCATTCAAGGTTAAAAACTAGTTCAAATGTGGTTAGTGGACATATTTTTAATATAATTTAAGGTTAATTTAGACAAATTTTATACTGTTTCTGGACCAAATATACACTCTCAGGATGCATTATATTTAAACTCATGTTTTTTCAAAGTAATTTACATTTGTAATTGCAAAATCATGAACATAAAATAATCTGCACTGCAACAACATTAACGTTTATGAGATAATTAAATGATCAAATAACTGATGATTGAGCATTTGGTAAAGTCAACTTCAAATCAAAGACAATAAATCTCTCAAGATTTCATCAGAGGAGGACCAAACATCTCCACAAACAGCATCACCAGCTTCACTCATTAGATTGACTTTATTTCTGTCAGACATCTATAGCTTTTATTGATAATTACCAGAGTTTTAAATGTTGTGTAACGAGGTGAAGAATCACACGACAAGGGGGAGTCAAATAAATGCCCCGGAGGGTGAGTTTATTGAGGGTTTCTGGGATGTAGACTTCTCTCTGTCGTGGGTTGGTGATCGGTGCTCCCCGGAAGACTTGTGCTCGTGCTCTCCAGTGGCTGTCCTCCGTGCCGTGCTCGTGTGCGGGGGCTGGCCGGTTAAACGCTGCTTTCTGGAATACAATGCAGATTCAGAGTTAGCATGGAGTCTTCTGGAGACATGTCTCACCAGTGTGTGTGTGTTGCGGCGGCTTATCAAGCCCTGCCGTGACGAGCCTCAGGTGTGCCCGGCCAGCCCGTGATGAGGACGTGCAGGTGATCCTCGTTGGTTTCCAGGGCGACGGTAATGAGCGCTCGGGACACCCGTCACACTCGAATGTGTGAATGAATGAATCCTGACAGACCTGCGAAAGCTGCCCAGATCCGGGAGAGTCCATCTGCGTTGGCAGACTTAACCACTTGCCACTTAACGGCCAACGCCTCCTTCTCGACCGCAGCATAGCGTTGTTCTGCAGGGGACAGCTTTCGGCTGATGTAGACCACCGGGTGTTCCTCTCCATCCTGTACCTGTGAGAGGACAGCCCCAACCCGGTGTTGGACGCATCGGTTTGCACCAGGAAGGGACAGCTAAAGTCTGGGGCTCGCAGGATGGGGTCTGAGGTGAGCGCCGTCTTCACCCGTTGGAAGGCCTCCTCCTCTTCAGGACCCCAGGGTACCTTTTCCGGCTGTCCCTTCCTGGTCAGATCTGTCAGAGGAGAGGCTAAAGAGGAGAAGTTGGGAATGAAACACCGATAGTATCCTGCCAACCCCAAAAAGGCTCGTACCTGGGTCTTGGTGGTGGGTTGCGGGGCCGAGAGAATCGCTGTCACCTTCTTCTCTTGGGGTCGGATTAGGCCCCGCCCCACCTGGAAGCCCAGGTACCTCGCCTCGAAGAGGGCCAGGTGACACTTGCGGGGGTTGGCGGTCAGTCCAGCCCTCCGTAGCTCCAGTAGCACCCTCCGCAGCTGTGCCAGATGTTCTTCCCAGGACTCCGAGTGGACGATGACGTCGTCAAGGTATGCGGCTGCGTAGGACTGGTGGGGCCGCAAGAGGATGTCCATCATCCTTTGGAAGGTTGCTGGTGCTCCGTGTAGGCCGAAGGGGAGAACCCGGTACTGCCAGTGGCCGCTAGGGGTTGAGAAGGCAGTCTTCGGCTTGGCTTCCTCCGTCAGTGGTACCTGCCAGTAGCCTTTCGTGAGGTCTAAGGTGGAGATGTACCGGGTTCCCCCGAGGCGATCCATCAACTCATCCACCCGCGGCATGGGATATCCGTCAAACTCGGAGACTTCATTTAGCCGACGAAAGTCATTACAGAAGCGGAGGGTGCCGTCTGGTTTTGGGACCATGACGATGGGGCTGGACCACGGGCTCCGGGAAGGTTCTATCACCCCCAACCTCAGCATCTCTTGTACCTCTTCCTCGATGGCGTGTCGCCGAGCCTCAGGGACACGATAGGGCCGCTGCCTGACGACAGTTCCTGGCGGGGGGCGGATGTCATGTTGTAGGACCTGAGTCCGCCCAGGGATCAGGGAGAAGACGTCGGAGAATTGACCGATCAGGTGGTGCAGGTCCTTTTTCTGGGCATCCGAGAGCAGGGCGTTCATGTCCACCACCCCGGGGTCGGATGTGGCCAGGGTGGCCAGTTGGGTCCTGGTCCCCACCCAACGCATCAGCAGGTTAATATGGTACAGCTGGTCTTCCTTCCTTCGGCCCGGCTGCCTCACCCGGTAGGTAACCGGTCCCACTTTCTCCGTCACCGTGTAGGGCCCTTGCCATGTAGCGAGAAACTTGCAGGCAGTCGTGGGGACCAGGACCATCACGTGGTCTCCTGGCTGGAACTCCCGTGGCTGGGCTGCCCGGTCGTAATGTCGCTGCTGGGCCTGCGTGAGGTGTTCCCGGACTAACGGCATCACTCTGTCGATCCGTTCCCTCATCTCCCGCACGTGTTCGAGGGTGGACCGATGGGCTGCCGGCTGGTGCTCCCAGGCCTCCCTGGCTACATCGAGTAGGCCGCGGGGCTGTCTCCCAAACAATAGTTCAAACGGTGTGAAGCCCGTCGAGGCCTGGGGTACTTCCCTGGGGTACAGCCCGTGATGAGGACGTGCAGGTGATCCTCGTTGGTTTCCAGGGCGACGGTAATGAGCGCTCGGGACACCCGTCACAGTTGGTATTTGTTTTATTTGAATTCACCATTGTGGTGGACAGTGTTAGCTTTAGTTGGGATCTTGGTCCTTGTTCTTTTTGAGTCGTTCAAGACCATCAAAATGCTTGCATAAGTCCTAGACCACTTCCTGGGTCGATATTTCATTCGGTGACATTAGGTAGTTATTAATTATGTTGTTGACTGTTTGATGATCAGGTTAGCTTACATGTGAACAATGCTTCCATCACTAAAGGAGGTAGAACTTTTTCATATTTGACTCCCAAACTCTGAAATAGCCTTCCTGATAACGTTCAGGGTTCAGACACTCTCTCTGTTTAAATCTAGATTAAAGACACATCTCTTTAGCCAAGCATTCATATAATGCATCTCACAATCTTGTACTGCAGGTTTTTCTGATCAAACACACATTATTACGCTTTAGCTTGAACAGATAATATTTGCTTGGATGGAACAACAGCTACGCTAATTATGTCTCAATTTGTTTCTCTGTTTCTGGATTAACATCCCGTGGTAACGAGGAATTACACAAGCTTCAGTCTGGATCCAACCCTTAAATGATCTGAGATGACTGAACACCTGAGAAGAGATGATGACAACCCATCAGAGGAAGCCAACCATCAGCAATTATACTGAATTAACCAAATTTTGCCATAAGTTAAATATATAAAGTTTCTTTAATATATATATTCATTGTAGATACTTAATTTCCTGTAAAGCTACTTTGCAACTCTTGTCTGTTAAAAAGCGCTATACAAATAATATTGAATTGAATTGAACTCTATCACTATTTTCTGCTTCTTGGCTTGTTTTGGGATCTGGAGATTGTGTATTATTTCTGAAGATACATTAGTGCACCCCCTACTGTATAACAGTGAAAACATGGATGACGGGACATTCCATCAGTGGCTGGAAAGAGTTGTGAGTTTTTTTGTGAGGAAAGAAATTCGTTTTCTGCCAAACAAAAAAGAAATAAAACAATTCTAAACTGAACTTTAACAAAATGCTATAGGATTAATGTTTCAGTAAACGTTCAATGCTTAATTACAAAAAATAATTAGCACACAATGTAATAATCTTTCAAACATTTATATAAGGTGTTTACTGTGTGTGACCTATGATTTGTAACTCAAATGTTAGTGTAAAATATATATATATATAACACTGGTTCTGATAAATAAAGATCATAACTAGTAAGCAGTGAATGGTAGAATGAGATCAAGTAACGGTTGATATCAAATGTTCAAAATCTTAGATATCCTCAAATAAATTGGTGACATCAACCTCTTCCTAGAAAATCCCTCCCACTTCAGTCCTGCATTATCAGTCTCTATGAAGCACCTTTGATACCTGTTTACAGGAAAAATCATAACTGTTTATGACACACAATAAAGAAGAGCTCAGAGAGAAGTTACACAAGGAATCATCATTCTCTTCACCGCCAGGCTTCATAATACAAGCTGTACTGACAGCGGATTATGGAAAAGACGGCCTTATTTTCAGTTTCTTTGTATTCTCTATTTATTTTAGCTTTTCTGCATGTTCATGGTGTATGGAGTGATACTGGTAAGTCAAATTCATCTGTCTAATGAAGTAAAATGCTTGTCAGTATTTAATAGGAAGTAATATAACGTAATATTGTTATAACAGATACATTTCTAAGTGATTGCAGCTTTAATTCCATGTGTTATTCATTATACAACCAGATATGTTGATTTGATTCTGAATGATAATATGTGGTATATTGTGTGATTTAATGCTGTTTGTAGTACTGAAGGTGGGCTTTCAGCTGTCTATTAGGTCTTTAAAGCAAATACTTGTTGCTGTTTAAGGTTTGTCACAGATAAATTGTGCAACTGGGAGTAATATCAATGTAGGGAGCTTCGAGGAGGGATATGAAGGTGAGATATGCTAACATGACTTTAAATAATGATTTACAATATTGCTTGTGTCTTTTCACTCTTGCAAGAACATTTTTTTTTATCATTAGTAGTATTATATTTTATACAAATTCTAAATGTTTATATAAACATATTTCTAAATATAGTGCCTTTAAGTATTTGAAGTGCTGTTGCTTGTGGGTATTACACAGTGGTGGACAGTAATGAAGTAGTTTTAATTCGTTACTGTACTTAAGTACATTTTCCATCTTGAGTATCAAGTTCAAGTATCTGAACTTTACTGGAGTGGTTTTATTTTGAGTAACTTTTACTTTTACTTCACTACATTCCAAAGCATATGATCATACTTTTTAGTTCACTACATTTCAATAAACATATCATTACTCCTTATAATATACATCACGTGTTTCGAGACGCAGAAGCGGTGTCTGATCCGATTCCAGAACGATTCTTGATCTATCCTGCTGAAAAACCAATAGAACCCTGCCCAAAACACACTAGAAAATGTAATGGATTTAATGGGAATTGTATTGGTTTTAATGGGAACTGTAACTGTGTCTACTGGTATGTGATGATTCTATTGGTGGGATATTAAATCCTATTGGAAAAATGCCCAAAACACACCAAAAAAAGGAATTTTGTAATGGTTTTACTGTAAAAAGCTAATGGTTCATTATGGTATTTTAATTCCTAACTTCAGGTCTTATTCTCATGTCATGTATAAATGTGCTTTAAAACACTTTTTCTTACTGAAAAGCAGATGGTCAAACCTCTTTTCTCTCCGGTACATCACAGTGTAAACTTCACAGTGAACATTACTACATCACTCCATATCAATAACAAAAATTCAGTATCTCACAGAAGTGAGTACACCCCTCACATTTTTGTAAATATTTTATTATATATTTTCATGGGACATCACTGAAGAAATGACACTTTGCTACATGATTCACATTGATGGAGAATCAACCGCTATTGTACGGACCAAAAAACCACTGGATGCTGATGAACTGAAGGAGGTTTGTTCCAGCCTCACGGATTCATTGAGTTGGTAGAGTGTCAGCTAGTTCTTTCTGATTGGTTGCTTGCCTTAACTAAGCTTTAACAAGCCTTTTTCCAATTCTCAGTTGATTGTACCATGTTTTATTTGTTTTTCACTCTTTGTATGTTTTACTTCTAGCATGGAGAGAAATTATTTTATTCTGTCACCTGCTCAAACACAGGGGTATGTTTGTATAATTAATGACATCACAAAATTATTAAAACAAAGCATTATAGAATGAAAGATTAAACACAAAGGTGTTGACTGTGAAGACTTTGTTGTTTATTTCAGCTAAAAAACACCCGGACCGTAGATGTTCTGGACATCAATGACAACCCTCCGATCTTCGAGAGCAAATCATACAGCGCCACAGTGTCAGAGGTGTGTGTAAAGTCTCGTCTCTATACAGCTGTAGTGTGTTTGGTCACTGAGAGATCTCATCTCTTAGTAAACTCTGTCTTTTGCTTCAGACGACGGCTGTGGGTAGAGATGTGCTCATCGTGAAGGCTAATGATGCAGATGTGTCTACAGAAAACAACAGAATTGTATATTCTATACAGGTAGGTTGTGAACAATTCTCATGAAGTTGATATATAAGTAAGTGGCTATGTAAGCACATCCTCGTTTTAATCGATCTCTTCCACTCTATTAACAGCCTCCAGTACCAGATGACTTTGAAGTGAGACAGGACGGTAACATCAGGCTGAAACGACGTCTGAACTATAACAATGTTCCACAGTACATCTTCACCGTGGAAGCTAAAGTAAAGACAAACTTTCTCACATTACACATCCATTTTACTTTAATGAATTCACTTCAAAGTACTGCGTTAGTAGTCTATTCTTTACAGTCATAGTCCACACAAAAATGAAAATTAATTCAAGGAACCCAAAAGTAGAGGTTTAGCAGATTGTCCAAGCTGTTTTTTTTTGCTCCATACAGTGAAAATGGATGGGGACCAAGAATAAATGACTAACTTTTCATATTCAGATTAACTATTTTGTCTCATTTTAAGGTATAACACAACAAACACTGTGTCTTTGCAGGATATAGGAGAACTCAGTGACACAACAACGGTTACAATAACGGTAGAAGATTATGACAACCTAAACCCTTATTTTGATCACAGTCTCTATGAAGCATCCATTGAGGAAAATCAGGTAAACGACGTCTGAGCACAAGATCAATGTTTAAAACACGTCTGACCACACAAATAAAACCCTCTTTTCTGTCCATACACAGGTAGGACAATTATCAGACGTCACTCCTGCGGCCATAAAAGCTCAAGATGGCGACACGGGCATCAACGAGCCCATGGTTTACAGCATAACAACCGGTACTGTTAACAAAGATTTACTGCACACGTACATGACATGCATCCTAATCCAGACAATAAATAATAATGTTTCTTAAACTAATCTAAAAAATGAAATTTATAGATCTGAATTAAGTTTCTGATAATTACAATGGACCATATTTCCATATTTCTGTTCCAGTCCTTCCAAATGAATATCAGAGCAACTTTAATATTGATGAAAGGACTGGGGTCATCTCTGTGACAACAGCACTAGACAGAGAGGACATTGACCAGATAAAGGTTTACATACAGGTATAAGTTAATGTAATGTTATGAATCTGAAGAGAGTTCAGTATTTTGATTCTTCATGTTATATAATCAGTGTTTTCTTGTAAAAACAGGCAGCTCAGCAGGACGATGCCAGTAAGACGGCAAACGCTGTGGTGTCCGTCACCATTCAGGACGTGAATGACAACCCGCCCAAATTTGACCCGAATGAGTACACGGTGTCTATTCTGGAAAATTCACCAAAGGACCAGCTTGTGCTTCTTATTAGAGTCACTGATCCAGACCTGGTACTGTTCCTGAAAACCGCATTGTCTGTTAGTACAAATAAAACAAAAACTGAGTAAAGACCTTACACTAAGTGCCCTCTTTCATCCCAGGAAGGATTTGTGGGAACAATCCGGATTATTTCAGACTCCGTCCCTTTTTCTATCAGCCCTGATGGAAATATTCTGGTGAAAAGCTCTGCGGACCTAGACAGAGAGACCACAGCAAGCTTCAGTTTTCAAGTAACAATAAGGCTCATTTTATCATTAAGTATGATTAGGAATTTTGCGCAATGTAAAAATTACACCAATTTTGTTTTCAAAATCTAAAGGTTGAAGCACAAGAAAACCCTCCTTCCACCAACAAAGCAACAGCAGATGTGACCATTGTCTTGCTGGATGAGAATGACAACAGTCCTCAGTTTACAGCTTCCAAGTATGAGGGCAAAGTTTTCAGCAACCAGAGTGTTGGAATGCCGGTTGTCAAGGTGATGAATCAATGTTCTCTATCATAGGTAACTCAACGCTGCGTGAGCTTTTCACGCTTCAGGAACACCTCCTGCGCGACGTCATCAGCTAATACTGACGAACGCGCCATCCACTCCTCAGATTTCTCTGCCGAAAAAAACCCTGTCGGCAATGTGACTGCTTCGTGAAGGCAGAGAAATCTGAGGAGTGGATGGCACGTTCGCCAGTATGAGCTGATGACGTGATTGCATCAGAAATGGCGTCGCGCCATCAGCCAATGAATTGGCGTGATTCTATAGGGGCTTCAGACATGGGTCACGCAGGAGGCGTTCCCGAAGCGTGTAAAGGTCACGCAGCGTCTCGTTCCCTATTCAGAGAACAAGGGTTACGCGAGTAACCCGAGACGTTTTGTTGAGTCATTTAAATGTTTTCCAGCACAAACAATGTTTTAGTACATTTTCAGAGATTGTGGAACCATAATGTCATTAAAAGATGACTACTATACCATAAACACTTAAAAGAAGTTGTATACTAACTAAACATACTTACATTTTCATGTAAGGTCGAAGCAACAGACCTGGATGAAGGTCCAAATGGGGAAATCAGCTACTCCATTGAGTTTGGAAACGAGAAAGGTCATTTTGAAATTGATGCGAATACTGGGGAGATCAAACTTTTTAAAGAAATTGAGCTGGTGGACAATAAAATCCTTGAGTTTGCACTCTATGTGACTGCAAAAGATGGTAAGTTTTCATATCTAGGTGTTTTGGCAAATATTTTATGAAGGCATATCTGGCTGTGGGTCCATTACTTTTGGCATAAAATCCACTGCACTTTCTTTTCATACCATTAGGGGGTGCTATAAGCAGATCAACTGCTGCAATGGTGAATGTCAAGGCGCCTGGAGAGTCTCATCCTCAGTTCCTTCGGGAAACCTACCAGGGACAAGTAGAGGAGGATCAAGCAGACGCAGACATCATGAAGGTCCTTACAGCACAATCAGTTTCCTTAGAAGAGCTTCTTTTCCAAGGCACTGTCTCTGTAACTGACATAAAAGCCTTTAATGATAATAATATGGTCTGCTGAACTATAATAATCTAAACAGACAAACAAACAAAAAAAAAATCACAAAAATATATTTTCACCAAACTTGGTACACTTGTGTATGGGCTCAGTCTGAGAAATGCCAAAAACAATAAACAAAATTGGCAGAGCTTGGCCAATTGGTGGTGCTATAACAGGAAAAATTATGACTTTCTGTAAAGCCTCATTTCCACAGAACAATGCGGTACGGTACGGTACAATACAGTACGATTCGCGATGGTACACCCCGATCCGGCTTGCATTTCCACCGCCAACAGTACCCTTACTTGACAGGCGTGGTGTATGCTGGAAAGTAGCTATCGTCGTCATTCTCAAGTGAAGAAGAATGCCCAAAATTGCTGTGTGTATTTGTGCGAAAATATAAAATGATGCAGTTATCTTCTTGTGTTTGCGCACTCTGATGTAAAAGCCAAACACGCATGAGCAGCATGGCTGAAGAGATGCTTCATTCCCATTGTGTTGTCATTCCCCTTGTAGCACACGCAAGTGATGATTCTCTGTCAACGCTCTGCACTGAGTCTAGCTCCACACTTTAGGTACTGAACTACTGTGCTAGGTACCCCTACAGAAGGTACAGCTAGCTATTTCCATTCACAATTTCTGACAATGGAAATGGAAATAATTGTGGACCGTACTGTATACCGCTCGGTGTAAATAAGACTTTAAAATTAATTCATTGGTCCAGTCTACTTGAAATCTAGCACCTGTTGAAAGGTTTTATCCATCCAAGGATTATAAGGACAGTCACAAATCTCAAAAAACATGGGAAAAGTACCAATTCAGTAATTATTTTCTTACCCTCATGTTGCTTCAAACACATTTTCTTTCTGTGGAATACAAACTGAGAAATGTACAAGTGTGCAAGCATGTGTCATCTCAAAAAAGGACACCATAAAGCCCTAAACACACTGCACGATTGTCGGCTGTCCCAGATGAAAGATTGGCATAGTGAAACAATCGTGGTGAATCAAAAATCACTGCAATCGTTTCATGATGCCAGTCTTTTGTCTGAGACAGCAGAAAATCGTGCAGTGGGTCTCTGGCTTAAAACAGGGGTCTCCAACCCTGCTCTTGGGAGTTTTACGGTTCTGTAGATTTCAGCTCCAACCTCAATCAAACACACCCGAACCAGCTAAATAAGGAGTTCAGGGTAGCTTGATAATTACAGGCAGGTGTGTTGGAACTGAAGTCAGCAGGACAGTAGCTCTCCAGGAGCAGGGTCAGAGATCCCTGACATAAAAGGACCAACAAGGTATATACGTCCATACGATTTATGCACTATATTCCAAGCCTTCTAAAGTAATTCGACAGCTTTGTTTGAGGAATGGACTGAAGATATCATTATGTTCTGAAAATCAGAAGACTTGGAATGTAGCATGCATTCCTTGAAATGTTAATCAATTTTGAGTTCTCACATACAGTAAAATAAAGACAGTGGAAATCTGGTAAATAGTCTAATCATGAACCAATGTGTTCTCTCTCAATTACAGATTGACTTCCTGTCCCTTGATCCTTTGGTTCCTGTCACATTAACAGTTGATAGTGAATCCGACAAGTTCTCCATTAACCAGGATACAGGTGTTCTCTCGACCAAAGTCAAACTAGACTTTGAAGAGAAGAACAGCTACACTGTGCAGGTGTCGATAACGGATGGTACTAACCGGGATGAGGCATCAGTCTTGGTTGAGGTGCTGGACATCAATGACAACAGCCCAGAGTTTGTAACTGGCCCTGCTACTGTCCCAGTACCAGAGGATCACACAGTGGGAGATAAAGTAACATCCGTAACAGCCATGGATGCAGATTCAGGGTTTAATGGTAAAGTACGATACACTCTCCAGGGAGGTGCTGGGAGATTTAGAGTTGACCAAGAAACAGGAGTGATAACTCTAGAAGTTCCCCTTGACAGGGAGACCCAAGACGAGTACCGCTTAGTGATCACTGCCCAAGATCAGGGTCGCCCAATGCGTTCTGCTAACACAAGTCTGGAAATCTCTGTGACTGACATCAACGACAATGCTCCCATATTTTCCAAACAACAGTATGAGACCACAGTCTCCGAGCATGCTGAAGTAGGAACAAATGTCATAGAAGTCATGGCGACAGACAAAGATGACGGTGAAAATGCTATTGTTACTTATCACATTGTCAACCAGGAGCCTTCTTCGACACCACTCAACTTTACCATTGATGAAGAGTCTGGTTCCATAAGGCTAGCTACAAAGCTGGATTATGGCAAAGCTAAGAGGTACACTCTAGAGGTGGAGGGACGAGATAGAGGCAACCCTGTTCTCACTGGCAACGTTTCTGTAACGGTGTGGGTTGAGGATGTAAACGATAAAGATCCTGTGTTCAGTAAAGACCAGTATGAGCTGTCCGTCTATGAAAACCTTGCAGGTGGAACTGCTCTAGTATCTTTGGAGGTTACAGATGAGGATGAGGTGAGAGAAAAAGCAGTCATTATTTGTTGTTCTAACCATATAGAAACCACTAAGAACCTCCCAGAACACTCCAGCATAATCTTAAAACTCTAACATCTAGCAACCAAACTGACATAATTTCTTATCAGTTACTCAGAACTATTTTGGAACAGCTTAATGATTAATGCATATGTAACATTCCAAACTTTCTTCTAACTGCCCAACTATTTAAACTACGAAGGACCTAAACATCTTCCAAATTTACCTTGAAAATTTCCAGTTAAGGCTTCGTCAAGCCAACATTCCCAGTTTGTTTCAATGTACTTACCTCTTCTTCTTTTCTTTCTGATCAGGGTGGGTTCTCTAAAGGTCACTTTATCATGGAGAGCGATACCTTTGTTATCAACAGTCGAGGAATAATATCACTCGGGAGCGATGCCACCTTGGATAGAGAAACTATAGACAATTATATCATAGAGGTACAATGCACATTGCACACATCCTATTCATCTATTGAACAACTATTCACAACATTTTCTGGATGTCTATTCATTCTAACTGGGATACTTGCATTGTCTTCTTTAGGTAATAGCTGTAGACCAGCCTGTCGATGGTTTAAGCTCCACAGCTCAGGTCAACATCACTGTTCTGGACGCCAATGACAACAACCCACAGTTCCTTCCTCTCCCAGAGCGCATTGAGATTCAGGAAGGTGTTTACACTCCCTCATCACCTGGACAGGTGTGCGTAATATCAGCCACAGACTCTGACATTGGAGAAAACGGACGTGTCACTATCACTACTTCCTCTTACAGCAATATCTTCAGCTTCAAAGATGTGAGGACCTAAACCTATGACAGTGCATTGTCAGATGTTCAGTGCTTATTTATTAATTAATATTTATTATAATTTCCCCTTTAGGATGGAACTCTACTAGCCATTGAGGAGCTGGATCGGGAGACACAAGATGTGTATGATGTGGTCATCGTTGCTGTGGATCATGGGATACCACAGGGAAATGTAAATCAGTTTTCTTTGTACAAGTTGCATGATCTGTGTACAATACAGTTTTGTTATTCTACTTGCTGGTCTGTTTACAGACTACTGGTGCATATTGCCAATATAACAAAAAGCACAATAACTTCAAGTTCCAATCTGATCATCAGGTGTTCTGCAACACACAGGAGTCAGAGTGTAAATCTTTTTACCTGTCCGCCATGATACAAGACATGTTGGAAGGATAAACTTTTTTTTTTTTTACTTTAAACAGTTGCTTGGTTTTCCAGAATTCATGGAAATTAAATCTGTGGATGAATTCATTGAGTTTTGTTTGAGGCACATAATAGCATGCCATATCACCCTGCAGCTCAAGACTGGTTGCCCACTGAAGCTAAGCAGGGCTGAGCCTGGTCAGTACCTGGATGGGAGACCTCCTGGGAAAACTAGGTTGCTGCTGGAAGAGGTGTTAGTGAGGCCAGCAGGGGGTGCTTACCCTGTGGTCTGTGTGGGTCGTAATGCCCCAATGTAGTGACGGGGACACTATACTGTCAAAAAGCACCGTCTTTCGGTTGAGACGTTAAACTGAGGTCCTGACTCTCTGTGGTCATTAAAAATCTCATGGTACTTCTCGTAAAGTGTAGGGGTGTAACCCCGGTGTCCTGGCCAAATTTCCACCACTGGCCCTTATACGAGCGTATGGGACGCTCAGTGGGTTCAGGTGTAGTGCAGCCAAGATGGTGGCGTTTGTTTCCGGTAAGAGAAAACAGGAGAGAAAATTCCATTGGATAGTTTAATCAAAGGGGATTTGTATATGTTACTTCACACATGTGGTCTATAATAAACAGAAGAGACACAAAGAAAACAGTGGTAAATATATTAGTAAATGACACAAACATTCGGTTATTAAGTCATATTAAATAACCTACACGATTTCCCGATTATATTAGTAAATAAAGAAAACAATGACAAGCAGATTGCGCTGTCGTTGCGTATACTCGGTATTACGAGCAGGAGAATAAGCAAAGTCATCAAATTCGACCTTTCAAACAATATAAACAAACCGGGTGATATGTAACTAGGAAGTGAGCATAATCGTTTTAGTCTAATAGGAATACGCTTATTAACAATCTCCAAGTCCGGTATGAAAGCGTTTGGTTTTACTTTCGTTTGTGATGCAGTTTAAAGTGCGTTCAATTCACAGGCAAATAATATCAGAGCGTCAAGCAATAAAATAGGTTACAAATACAAAATATACATTGAAGCTCACCCGTAGTCATTTACACACTGGTAGAAAACATATATAAAGTTGAATAAACAGTCCAGCCAGCTCGATTGGTAACCCGCAGCTGTCCAAACAAAATAACAGCTCCTAACCGTGCTACGTATCCTACGTGCCGCTAGGGGCGTGGTTAGGGCTTTCTCATACAGCCGCCCCCAAATTTGTGTAGGGAAATTTGGAATAGTGAGAAACCCTAGCTAATTAGTAGGCTCAATAGGGTCATCGTCAGAGAATTTAGGGAGTGAGACTATACGAGATACAGGTCTCACATATGTGCGATTGTGTACCTGCACTTCAACTGTTCTGGTACGCCCATCAAGTCCAGGGAACATTTTTGTCACTTTTCCTACTGGCCAGCATGCTCGTGGAAGTTGTGGGTCCAATATCAGGACCACCTGGTTTAGACCAATTTCTCTTCCATCTTTACGCCATTTCTGTCTTTCTTGCAGATTCGGGAGATAGTAATGGATGAATCTAGACCAGAAATGGTCAGCAAGTACTTGGCTATGTTTCCATCTTCTGGTACCCAAAAGATTACTTGAATCATAGAGCACTTGTGGGAGAGAAGAATCATGGCGGCCCATTAGGAGGATGCTAGGGGTAACTGGGTCCAAATCAGAGACATCTGATGACACGTATCCCAAAGGCTTAGCATTTAAGATGCCCTCTACTTCAATGAACACGGTACGCAGTACAGTTTCAGTCATTGTTTGATCCTTCAGCACTACATTCAGGGCCTGCACTGACTTAACCTCCCGTTCCCAAGCTCCCCCAAAATGAGGGGCGCCAGGTGGAATAAATCTGAATGAAATCTGTTGTTCTGCAAGTAGTTCCCTGAGTTGAGGCATCATGGCTTCATAGGCTGCTTTCATCTCTCTGTTTCCTCCAACAAAGTTGGTTCCATTATCACAAAGGAGCTCGAATGGTTTCCCTCTTCGTGCTATGAATCTGCGGAGAGACATTAGAAATGCATCTGTATCGAGGCTCTCTAAGAGGTCAAGGTGGAGACAGCGGGTGGTCAGACACTTGAAAACTATCCCCCATCTTTTCTCTGTACGTCGACCGATCTTCACTGTGAATGGACCAAAACAATCCATTCCAGTGGAATAGAATGGGGGTTTGTACAGGCGTAGGCGTGCTGATGGGAGGTCAGCCATTTTGGGTACACCAGGCTTAGCACGCCATTTCTGGCAGTCAACACACCTGTATTGATATTTCTTGATAGCTTCCCTTCCTCGCAGAATCCAGTATCGTCTTCTCAGTTCCGCAAAGACACTTTCTGGCCCAGGATGTAGAAGGAGGCCATCATAAACCTTGATAAGGAGCTGGTTTGGTGGTGCTGTGGATCGAGCACAATTGATGTATTGCATCCAATTCCATATGCTTGGCATGTCTTAGTCTCCCTCCGACCCTAATGAGTCCACTGGCTTTATCATACTCGGTGATAAAGATGCTAATCTGCTGTTAGACGGCAATGATCGCTTCAGAAGCGAGAGCATTAAACTCCTCAGGAAAGGAATCTTTCTGAGCCTGTCGTAGGAGGAGCTTCTCTGCTAAGATGAAACTCTCTGATCGTCTGGTGCCGCGTGGGAGATGTAGCCGCCCCGTGAAGGATGTCACTGTAGCCTTTAGTAGCTCAGACCAGGTATTAGATTGGTTGACTTCAGGAAGGGGAATGTCTGTGCCAGTGCACACATGCAGGCAAATTGCTGACTTTTTCAACTCTGCCTCTGGTTCAGGTTCATTGGTTGGCAATGTGGGCCAACATGACTCTGGCTGATGCAGGAAATTTGGTCCAGTAATCCAACGGCAAGGTGGGTTAAGTCCTTTAATGACTGCCTCGTGTTATGACATCAGCAGAGTTGTTTGCTGAATCAACGTACCTCCAGGATGCAATATCAGTGAGTGATTGAATTTCGGCCACCCGTGTTCCTACAAAGACTTTGTATCTGCACGAATCGGATTTAAGCCACTGAAGGACGGTAGATGAATCTGACCAGAGAATGACATGATTTATGTCCACAGTTAGTTCTGCTTGAAGTATATTAGCTACCTGCGCTCCAGTAAGTGCCGCACTCAGTTCCAGTCGAGGATCGTCATCTGCTTCCGAGGTGCCACTCGTGAACGGGCAAACACAAATGAGACATGTATATGTCCTTCATTGTTTTCTGTGCGCATGTAGGCCACTGAGCCATAGGCCCTCTCAGATGCGTCACAGAATATATGTAAATCCCGGTTGAGGATTTCCGCATACCCTTTAAATGGAGTGTAACACCTTGGGATTGCAATGTGGTTCAAACTGTGTAGCTCTTGTTGCCAGTCTTGCCATCTGGTTAACAGGCTGTCAGGTGTGATTGGGTCATCCCACCCTAGATTGTTCTTCCACAAATCCTGGACCAGCACTTTGGCTCGGGTTGTAAATGGAATTAGATAACCCAGGGGATCATATTGAGATGCCAAAACTCTGTAGACGTTACGCAGAGTGGGTTCAAGACATCCGGATTGGCTGGGTTTGTAACTGAACGAGTCTGTGAGGCAGTTCCACAGTAGCCCAAGTGTACCTTCCATGAGGTTAGTACTCTTCTGTGATAGCCAGAGTTCACTATTCAGTGATCTTGCTTCAGAGGGGAGATGCTGAATAACCTCAGGTCGGTTGCTGGCCCATTGACGGAGCTCGAAACCGCCAGTGAGCAAAAGTTGTCGTAGGTTGTCAACTAATTCTCTAGCTTCAGCAACAGTTTGAAGGCTATGAAGACAGTTGTCTACATAGAAGGAACTTTTGACCATTCTCACCAGACCTGGGTCCACTTGCGGGTGGTTCTGAGCAATTTCCTGGAGTGCATATATGGCACAGCACGGGCTGCACGTTGTGCCGAATGGTAAGACTTGCCATTCGTAGATCTTAGGCGGTTCTTTCCTCTGCATGTCTCTCCACAGAAAGCGTAAAATAGGCTTATCATTAGGCAAGAGGCGAACTTGGTGGAACATACCCTTCACATCTCCGCTGATGGCTATAGGATGTTCACAGAACCTCAACAAGACACCAAGTAACGACGGACCAAGAACAGGCCCAGGAAGAAGAATGTCATTTAAAGCATGGCCTTGGTATGAATAAGAACAGTTGAAAACAATTCTGTCCTTGCTGTTATGCGTCACCATGTGGTGAGGGATGTACCACGACTCCAGGGATCGCTCAGCTTCTTGGGTTGATATCTCTGCCACATAGCCAGCCTCTTGCAGTTTCTTAATTTCAGAACAGTAAGACTCAGCTCATCTAATGTCTTTAGCGAGTTTACGCTCAGTACTTCGAAGGTTCGCCATCACTGCTTCTTTAGGGGCTTTAAGGAGTTCAGTACTGGGCCGTCTGAGCAAGGGAGTGGCGTATCTCATAACACCACTGACTTCTACCCTGGTGGTATGTGTCTGGAGATGAGAGAGGGCATAATGATCGTGCTTGGAGCGAGTGGCTGTCTTCTCATTTACATAGGGCAAGGTATCAACTTGCCATAGGCGTTCCACATTCTTGAATAGTTCAGTATTCGTGGTGGTTGTGGTTATGTGGAAACACTGTGGGGTGGAAAGGGTGGTTTGGATGGGACCAATGGGGCCTTGAAGGGTCCAACCAAGTCTGGTACAGACGGCAATCGGTCCATTTGCAGGTCCCGTACATACTGGCTGGACAGGAGTAAGCAGATGAGGCAGGTCAGACCCGATGAGCAATAGAGGTTGGGCTCTGTCAATCAAGGGCAAAGGCAAGGACCTAAGATGATCATACTTGCGCCGAAGAGCAGACACAGGGTAAGAATGTTCGGAAAGTCTAAGGTTATCTGCGGTGAACGCATGAGGAATCAGGTATTGCCTGCATGGTTGGTGCAAGGGTGACACATGAAAGGAAACGGTGGCTCCATGCAGATTAACTACATCGTGATGGACCGTGAGAGTTTCAGGTTCGGTAGGGAGATTCAACTGATCTACAGCCTGTGACAGAACAATGCTACGCTCTAAACCATCGTCCAACACTGCATATGCTTCGATGACTTTCTCTCGGTTGTGAAGTAAGACCTTGACTATCTTAAGCATTACCTTTTGAGACCTGTTGGGCCGGTCTAGATAGACCTGAGGGGTAGGAATGTTGGTCAACAGCACACATTTTTGGATCTGTAAGGCTGGATCATGCAAGATGGTCAGATGTAATTATTTACAGGTTATACAGGTTCTTTTCAGAGTACAACTGTCTGGATTATGAGTTCGCCCACATTTCCAACAGCGCTTCTCTTTGGATATCCACTGTACTATTTGCTCTGTAGTCAGTAGCTTGAACTTGGGACATGCGTTAAGGAAGTGGTCCTTGGAGTTACAGTAAGGGCAGAAGGGTTGAATCTTAGAGGGGGGCTTAGGTTTTGTCTGTCTCTGCAAGGCTGAACTGGCATCAGCTGAGAACAGGATAGATGTGGATCTCTCCTTTGGATGATAAGGTACTGACCTTTGCTGATCTTTCTTGGTGGATCTAGACATATCTGTCTGATACATGGTAGCTGCTTTATTGGATATGCACTTCGCTTGTGACTTCATCTGCAGCCATGTAGACAAATCAGGTAATGTATAAGTGCGGTCTATGCCAGTTTGCAAAATACCTCGGCTGAAACAGTACTCAACAAACCCATCACGGTATGATGGTGGCATCTTGCTTAGCAATCGATCAACATGAGAGCCACAGCGCAGTTCGTACCCATTTGGGCCTTCCAAAGTTCTGAGCATACCTACTAGTGTTTGGATAGATAAGGAAAAAGAGTCAAAAGCTTCTGCATCACCGAACTTGACTGCTGGTGCATTCAGTATGACACCTAGTTCGGATTGAACCAGTTGACGTGATTGGCCATACTTATCCTGCAGTGCCTGCAGTGCTGTTGTGTATGGTCTGGGATCGTACATATATGCTTTGGCCAACTGAAGAGCGCTGGGGTGTTTTAAGTGACCTAAAAGGACCTGATATTTGTAATGTTCACTCAAATGAGGCTGGTTATTATTACATTTTCTAAGGCCATCTTCAGGAGTGCAAAGTCACTTTCTCGGCCAGTATCAAAGTATGGGATAGCCGGCTTTGGGACCCCGTGAGCTGAGGCAGCTAACATTTCAAGACCAGGTGGTGGGGCCAGTGAAGGGTACATCACTGCCCGATTATGAGAGGCATCGAATGGCGGAACAGGGTACGGTACTGATGTCCAATGAGGGCTAGGATTCGTGGTCTGGTAGGACTGAGCCTGTAAAGAAGCCCCTAATGTTACAGGAACTGTAGATGGGACTGTAGGCAGGACACTGACAGGGAGTGTCTGACTATAGGTGACGGAAGTATCCGAGTAATGGTGTGACCTTGCCACCACAGCTGGGTTAGAGGGTAAAGGAGCTACATAATCTGGCCTAGACATTAAGGTGTGCGGTGCCGTAATTAGCGAAACCAATGACCTCTTAACTAGGTTGGGCGGGATTACCTCAGCAGCTGTGGTGATGGAACTGAATGGGGTGTCAGCTAATGGAGCATTAATGTGTACAGCAGGTAATATGGGGGAAGGCATTACTGATGATACAGGTTCAAAGTTAACATGGCAAGGGGTAGAATGACTAGGCATTACTTGGGCAGATGATTTAAGATCAGTGGTAGCAGCAACTCTGTGTTCTTGATTGCTTACCTCAAACAGAGGATCAGCGGCTAGGCTGGACTGTGAAGTAACAACGTTAACAGCTTGAGGTTCCTGTTTAAGAAGTACACAAACGTATTTAGCAACCTCAAGCTCATTTTGAACACTTTTGAGACGCCGTCGGCTCTCTACCTGCTTAGCTAGCAACTCTCTAGCCTTAATGGTTTGTTCCTGTCTATACTCCGCTTCTCTAACCTGGACATCAAGTCTCTCACACTCTTTATCTACGAGGATGTCCTCTTCGATCTGCTCTTGAAGTTTTTCCAAGTCCAGAGTTTTTAGCCTTTCTTCCAACATGGCAGCTTGAAGATCGGAGAGTCCTTGTCTAGGAGATCTGTGTTTTGAACTGCGATGATATCTGGATGAGGTACTGGACACAGTGCCAGAAGAAGTGGATCTAGGCGCATGTCTTGATGGTCTAGATGGTCTCTGCGAAGACGAATCAGCAGGAGGTGGCTCTGGATGTAAGTTAAGCGGGAGCTGGACTTCGTAATCAGCTAGATGGGCAGGAAGGTGTCTCTCTCTTGGAGGGCGAGGTCGTACGACTGGCTCAGTTGCATTGAGAATTTCAGGATCCATCTTGATGCCCTAAAAATCCGGCTCGAAGGACCATATACGAGCGTATGGGACGCTCAGTGGGTTCAGGTGTAGTGCAGCCAAGATGGTGGCGTTTGTTTCCGGTAAGAGAAAACAGGAGAGAAAATTCCATTGGATAGTTTAATCAAAGGGGATTTGTATATGTTACTTCACACATGTGGTCTATAATAAACAGAAGAGACACAAAGAAAACAGTGGTAAATATATTAGTAAATGACACAAACATTCAGTTATTAAGTCATATTAAATAACCTACACGATTTCCCCCGATTATATTAGTAAATAAAGAAAACAATGACAAGCAGATTGCGCTGTCGTTGCGTATACTCGGTATTACGAGCAGGAGAATAAGCAAAGTCATCAAATTCGACCTTTCAAACAATATAAACAAACCGGGTGATATGTAACTAGGAAGTGAGCATAATCGTTTTAGTCTAATAGGAATACGCTTATTAACAATCTCCAAGTCCGGTATGAAAGCGTTTGGTTTTACTTTCGTTTGTGACGCAGTTTAAAGTGCGTTCAATTCACAGGCAAATATTGACGTTCAGAGCAATAAAATAGGTTACAAATACAAAATATACATTGAAGCTCACCCGTAGTCATTTACACACTGGTAGAAAACATATATAAAGTTGAATAAACAGTCCAGCCAGCTCGATTGGTAACCCGCAGCTGTCCAAACAAAATAACAGCTCCTAACCGCGCTACGTATCCTACGTGCCGCTAGGGGCGTGGTTAGGGCTTTCTCACACCCTTGTCAATCTTGGCCTCCTAATAATCCCCATCCACTTGATTGGCTCAATGACTCTCTCTCCTCTCCACCTGTAGCTGGTGTGTGGTGAGCGCATACACTTGATTGGCTCATTGTCCTGTGGCAGCCGTCGCATCATCCAAGTGGATGCTGCACACTGGTGGTTGTTGAGGAGATACAATTGCTCTCCAACCCCTCTCAAACTCAAAACCACTCAAATTAATGCATGACTCTACATTAACTGTATGCTATAACGTGTGTAAGACTTAGTTATAAAGTAATAATTTTTTCACGAATAAATCTTTCAATAAGTAAAGCAGGTTGTGACTATAGCATTATAGAGTACACAACAATATGGAATAAACTTGCTCCCGAGCAGATTTAATCTTATGGACCTGTTGCTATGACAGCAACTCCGGGATGAGCTTTGAAGAACCAACCAATCCAAGATCAAGTGAAATCGCCAACAATCAAATCCAGCTAAGTCAGCAACTTACGAAGAACGGGCCCACGCTCCTGAAGGGCCAATGTCCTATAGAGTTGATAAGCTGGTTCAGGTGTGCTTGATTAAGGTTGTAGCTACACTCTGTAGGATGATAGCCCTCCCAGAGCAGGGTTTACTACTTCTCTAAATTTATATCGATTTTTTTAAGTTTTCCATCTCTAAATGACATGTAAAGCAAACACCAGGTAGTAGTTGCACTATTAATCAACCAGTCGAAGCTGCTATTGACTAAAACGTTGCTCTTTGCATCCAACTTTGTGTCAATATTGAAACGTCTGGCTACCTTATACTAGTTACTATCTTTAAGTTAGAGATGTTCCAAATATGGACGTTTGGTCTGTACTACAAAAGGGTTGCTTGTGTTTTTTTTCTGCAGAACATCACCACATTGAGGGTCAGTATCACAGACATCAATGACAACGCTCCAGTCTTCAGCTCTGACACCTTCAGCAGAAGTATTCTGGTTAAAGACGCCAATGTTGGAGAGATGCTGCTGAGAGTCTCTGCCACAGATAAAGATGACGGATCCAACGCAAACATTAGCTACAGGTACAGCTCAAGACTTTCATACTTATAACTAAAGCTTCCATTTAGAAAAGTTAAACTCTTCAATAATATAAAACATACGTACCTACATGACTCTTTAAAACAGATGCATGAATGTCTTTCTATAGTTTCTCTGAAGGCTCTTCCATGGTCGCACTGGATGCTGAAACGGGAGACATCACTTTGACCTCTGACCTTAGTGAGGTCACAGAAGACACACTGTTAACCCTGACTGCTATAGCGACAGATCAGGGAACACCAGCACAGTCTGATGAAGGTTTGGGTCTGGTTTACATAATTCCTATGAAATATTCCTGTGAACCTGGTGCTAAAATAATGCAGATAATGTTTTCGCATTAACAGTTCTTTGGGAGTTCATCGTTATTCAAATCTGATCCAATGAACATGTCGAAACTATCATCTTTCTTCTCTATGTAGCTGAAGTCTTGATCCACTTCAAAATCTCCTCTCTCAATGAGGGTGTGGCTTTTGAGAATTCCTCCTACAACTTCGTAATTAAAGAGAACGAACCTGAGGCCACGATAGTAGGCAAGGTCAAGGCATTAACAGGGAGTCCACTGGTTACAGTCAGCTATAACATGAAGTCACACAAAGATGTCTTCTCTGTGGATGTGCAAGGAACCATAAAAGCTCTCAGACCTCTGGACAAGGAGGAAGAGGAGTGGTACTTTCTCACAGTAGATGCCATAGACTCCAGTTCTCCTCCAAGCACCGCAGAGACAACGGTACTATTCTCAATACAAACTAAGGCCAGAAACAAACTCTACACAAGTATGCAAACACCAATGGTGGATAGCTAAAATACATGTTGAGTAGTTGTCCTCTAGAAAACAACTCAATAAAATAGCACCTCTTGATGCAACACTGAGAATGCACAAAATCATTTTGCAGCAAAAAAAATCCCAACAACTTTAAGAATGCAATGACAGGTTTGTGCAACTAGAAAAGTTTGTGTTCACATACTTGCGCAGAATGTGTTTCAGGCCAAAGTCTTGCTGTGCAACACGTTAAGTCTAAGGTTTCCTCCCTTTAAAAAATCTGTAACAGGGTTCATGTGTAATAGCATTTTACTTTCTTTCTCTCTCTCAATCTTCAGGTCAGAGTTCAGGTTGAGAATGTGAATGAGGCTCCTGTGTTTGAGACTGAAATATATAAGGCAGACATTTTCACTATCACTCCATACAAATTCCCTATAATGAAGGTCCAGGTAAGTGTATCTCAGAGGTGGCTGGTGCTTTTCAAAAGAGGCCATAGACATCAGTTGTAAAAACAATGGATGTACTCCTATTTATTTTGGCATTTGCTAAGGTACAGTGGAAGAATATCTAGAGACTAGAATAGCAGAGACTTTGGGGTGGGATCTTTTGACTCGGGCCAATAAGCAAACGCCTAGTAACCACCAAGAACATCTTAGCAACTCTATGGCTAATGCTCTAGTAACTTCCTTGAAGACCCTTGCAAATGGAAAACAAAACACAGAACTGTATAGGAGTAATAGATCAAAGAAATAGTTAATTGTAATCAAGTATTTTCCGAGGTTACGTAAGTGGCTGAAATGTCGTGTGTCCCTCAGGCCTCAGACCCTGATGTGGGCGAGAGCTCAGAATTGCAGTATTCACTGCTGGAGTCCACATCTCTGCTGGAAGTGGAGGAAAACACTGGTCAAATCTACGTACGGGATGCATCTAGTGTTGGAAACGGTCTGCATACCTTTCAGGTTAAAGCCACTGATAAACATGGACTGAGCGCATCTGCAAAAATGCAGGTGGGAAGAAAGAGAAAGCTTTTGCAAGACTTTTTCAATTGTTGACCAATGGCATTGTGATTTAAAAACTGTGAAAATCCATGAGATCAAAACAAGCTCTCATGTTTTCCACCTACAGATCACAGTGAAAGACAGCGAAAGCGACAACGTCGTGGTCATCTCTCTAAACCAGCCCGTGTTCACAGTGGAGAAGAAGATACCAGAGATTGAAGAGTGAGTGGGAGAATTGCCATCTCAATATACTTTGCATGGGGACAGAATGGAAATTTAATCATTGTAATTTGTGTTTTGAGAAAAGAGAGTAAGGGGAAGTTTTGCATGTATGTTTGTCCAAATTGTTCACACATTTTGTCACTATTAACCCTTATGTTATACCTGATGCTGCTGACTTTTCTCTGTAAGACAAAAGGAGTTTTAATTTTTTTTATTTCGCATTGACCATGGGACTATCAAGCACCATAATATAGACCATATGCATATTTTCCAAAATCGTCTAGTCACATACCTTTGTGTGAGAAAGACTGAAACTGACGTCATTATTGACTCAATCTCTACCACTGGGTCAGTGAATTGACCTCAAGAACCCCGCTTACTTGAATGAATTGTTCTTTTTGACTTGGTTCTCTTCAATAAACTTGTCGCAGTTCACAAATCATACTGAATGTTTTATTGGTGTTTTTTCTCAGTTCCATGAGGAAAGCTTTACGTTTGATTGTGAAAATCCTCAGTGTGAGAGCTAAGGATGGGATTGAGATGCGCACCATTCTCCGAGAATCTACAGCTAAGACTTACATCAGCTTCATTGCGATGGATACCAGTGGTGTGGTCATTGAAGCCAATGAGGTCAAAGAGTAAGTTAGAAATTATTTCACATTTCTGCTTTTAAAGCCTACTAGGTTTCCTGCACAAATATGCAAGATGTGAGTTTGAGGAATGTGAATTGTGTCGTCTCCCACAGCAACCTGCAGAGTAATCACGACAGTTTAAAAGTGGAACTGGAGAAGATGTTCGGTTCTGATTTGGAACTCAAAGTGGAGGATGGTTCTGGAAACGGTTCTGAAGATTCCAGTGAAGTAGTAGTTATTGCTCTCGGTGTTCTGCTGGCTATAAGCATTGTGGGACTTATCACTCTGACGACTGTCTATCTCGTTAGGTAAATTATTAGTGGCCATTTGTCCTTGCATATCAAACATCATACTGATTAAACTGTATGTTGACTTTGAAAATTTTTCAAAATGACTACAATTTTTTGGTGGGTAAATGTTTTTCATGTGACAAAATTGCTTAGTAATTATATGATAAATGATTTGTACTGCCTCAGGAATATGAAAATGAAGAAGGACACAGATTCTGACAAAGAGAGCTTCAATATTGGCAGAATCAAGAACAAATCAAGCATTGACAATGAATTTAACTTTTCCAGGTAAACGCCATTATATTGTCAAAAAACAGATGCACTCACATTTTTTAAAAATGCATCTCAAATACAAAACGTGCATCAGATTTGACTAAACATGTTTCTTCTGTTGATAGCAAAAAAGAAGAAGCCAAAGAGGTAAAGCAACCAGTCCATAAGTAGAATTCAGCCAATTAAAAAAGTTTGCATTTACAAATACATGTTTCAAATTTTGTTTTTCAGGTTGAGTTCAGTAACACACGTGAGTTTGGAAGATTTAACGATTCTGAAAATGATGCAGATTTGAGAAATGGAAGCAGCATCTCTGCCTTCTGAAAACATCCCAATGGATCGAAGCTCCTCAAGACTTGTCATTATAAGACTTCAAGAGTTTATAAATGAATTCTGACACAATGTTAAAGCTCTGTTCCATAACACAATGAGGCACATGTGACAAGACAGAGAGAAACGATGACTATAAATATACTATATGTATATACTACTATCTTATACTATATAAATATACTCAACATTTAATGCTTGCTGCCTATCATGTGTAACATCAGTCACTTCTAGGCTTCATTTCGATCTTAAACTCACCTGTTTTTAGAAAAAGAGCACAAAATCTCCTTTGTATACATGTTTTCCTTTCTTTTAAGTAATATGTACATTCAACTGCCTTGCATTTTGATTTTCAACGTGGTCTTTTATAAAGAGATTCAAACATCCCAAAACCTGCTTACAAATAACAGTAGGCTTTTGCACTTTAACCGGCTCAGCTACATCACTTTGAATGTGTATCTTTGATGTAAATACTCTTTTGGAATGATTAAACCTTTTGAAAATGTTTCTTAACCGTTGTGAACGTGTATATTTAATCACAGGACAGTCCACAGCTGAGGCTTTGAGAGTTTCAGCACCCTTTAAACCGGTTCGTGCTTTGGGCTGTGCTCAGAAAAGCACACTAGCACTCTACTATTTGTAGACATTTTTGTAGACAACAGTTGCGTATGCAAATGTGTTTAGATTAATCTGAACTGAAAGTCAAACATGGAGGCATTTGTACAAAACAAATAATTTTTGCATGCATTAAAATATAAAACCAGTAGTATTACTGAAATATTAAATCAAATGTTTCTGTAAACAATGCAGCATGTTAACATTTGAAATGTTTGTATTTACATTTACAGAAAAAAGCAGTG
Organism: Schizopygopsis malacanthus; assembly: GCA_027474115.1. NCBI lineage: Eukaryota > Metazoa > Chordata > Actinopteri > Cypriniformes > Cyprinidae > Schizopygopsis > Schizopygopsis malacanthus. The sequence goes on along the minus strand of CM049871.1, from coordinate 5,370,566 downwards.
TATACTATTGTGTATTGTACACTATGTATTCTATTCTGAACACAGCCATCTTAGCCAGTAACACTCACAACAGAAAGGGTAACAAAAAAAATAATCACCCCACAACCTGCTTTTTGGACTCGATTCATAATTAAATCATATTAAAATTTTATTAAGTTATATCCTATATTAAAATAAATCAAAACAGAAAGACTGAGAGATAAATCAAATACAGAGAACGCGAGAATGACATCCAATAGATTATGGAATGTATTTCGGTAAATAAAATAGAGCTCCAACTGTTCCATCAGATGTGCAATATTTCAGCCACAAACGTTATGAGCCTGAAAAGAGCACCGTAAGTTTCTATATACACAACGTAGGCATATATATATATACACAGTAGATTTATACATACAGTATACTGCGCTTGAATGGATATATACTGTATACATATATCTTACAGAAATATATATATATATATACATACACATATATATATATATATATATATATATATATACACATATATATATATATACATACACATATATTTATATATATATTTTTAACCATCTCATTTACAAAGCCAGGCAACATCTAGAAGATTCTTTACAGAATCAAGGTTCTTGTGGTTCGTTCTTTCTATTCAATATACAAAGTAAACATAGTTTTTGATATCCACCACAGAGAAAAAAAACACAGCAAGGCCGTCTCAGCCTCGCATCTGTAAGTACAAAACTGGCACAGAAGACAATCGTCATAATAATACACGTGAATAAAAATGCAAATTAAAATATGCACTGACGGGACTAAAACGTTGTAAACCTTTTCCCTGTTTCACTGCAGCCTCGAAAACAAACCACTTCAAAACAAAGAAACCAACAAAATCACGGTTTAAACGGCCCTTTGACAAAAGACGCTCCAGTTGGTTTTTCGTTCTGTGAATTAATGCGGAGCTCAGTTTTCTGGAACCGGAAACAGAACTTTTTGTGTTGCAACACGAAACAGGAGAAGAGCGAGGCCAAAGGGCGGGAAAATAAAAAAAAGTTGGACTTTAATTACTCATAAAAAGACAAAACTGAACAGCATGATGAACGAAAAAACGTGACATGTGAAAAAGGAGCGACATGAAAGTAACGTCACAAAGCTGAGGGGCGTGTCCCTCCTTTCCCGTTCGAAAGTTTGGCAACCACAGCAATAGTGGCTTCAACTGTGCGGGACAGCATTTCCAGAGCATCCTGTGCAGGGGCGGGGCCACACCCACCTGACTCCGCCTCCTGTTGTGAGTAGCTCCGCCCCTCGGCAGAATCTGGCAGGCTGGAGAGTAAAAGCACCGAGTCGGCGGAGGAGGAGGAAGTAGAGGGCACTTCCTCTCGCTCTGGCTCCGCCTCCTGCTCTAGCGCTTCCTTCCGCCCATCCTCCTCTTCCTCCTCCTCTCTTCCAGTTATCTGCGGTGGAGGTTCATCCATTCGGCCGAACGCTTCGGGAAGGGAGGAGGATGATGACGAAGATGAGGATGATGATGAAGAAACATCCATTTTCTTCTCCTCGAGGGACGCGCTGTCGGGAGATGGCGGGTCGTTTTCCACTCCCGGGTCGATGAGGGAGGAGTCTCGGGTTTCAGTGTCCGAAGTGCTGGCTGGTGTTAACGCCTCCCCTGGCTCCGCCTTCTGCTCCGAGCAGTGAGCCAATGAGGAGGAAGTAGACGGAGGGCAAACGCTGCTGTCTGCCGGCCGATCCTCAGCACTGCTGCTCACCCGCCGGCGCTTCACTGGAGTGACGCCTTCCTCTTCCACTGCCAGACAGACGCGCACAGTGATGTCATCTAACACAAGTGCATAATATACATAACACCCACTTAAATATGATCATTTGCAGAATTCAAAAAATGTAGGCCTTACTGTTTTAATGTGTAATTATTATTGTGTCACAAAGTGTTTAGGTATTTTGACTTATTTTCACTTTCATGCTCTGTTAATTATTACTGTTCTGTATAAAAATATAATTTAATAAGGATGCATAACTACAATGTGTAATTACCGTTTAAAATGTAAGTTCTTAAGATTAAACAAAACAAAACATTTGTTTTATACCCCCCCTCAGCTGTAACTACTATGCAACTATATATGATAAAATATGATATATTTAAAATAATTCAAAGACGTGGTGTACAAAAAATGGTGTACCCCTATCTATTACAAAAACTGTTTTCATTAATAAATAAAAGAATTACTCTTCATTTATTTTTAAATCATATTTATTTTAAAATATTTAATGAATTATTCTTTATTTATTAATACTTTTTAAAGTGTTTTTGAGTACCCTGAAAAGTGCTCTATAAATACAAGCATAATTATTATTTACTAAAAATATTTAATTATTGTTTAAAATATACTTTTGGTAATTTGGAAGATGTTTCCAAATAAATCTATTTTTGTACCCCTAGCTGTTACTACGATTGTATAAATAAATTGCATAATAATAATAATAACAATAATAATAATACAAAAAACAAATAATAAATGATTACCTATTATTATTATTATAAATAAAATAATTCAAAGCCATGATGTACAAGAAATACATTCTTCTTTTTGTAGACCATTTTAAAAAATAAATAAATTAAAAATGTAAAAAAACAAAACAATGAATTAATATAATATATTATCTATTTTTGGATACTTCAAAGCCATGCATGGCATTGATATACGTGTGTTTGTGCGTGTATTGACACCTTTGAGTTTGCGTTCCTTGGCCTCCATCTCTAATGTGGTGCGGTGCTGCAGACACAGTCTGCATTTGGACAGCAGCTCCTGTAGAGCCGGGCCTAAAGCAGGGTCCAGCTGCTGAGGGGCGTACACCGACAGCACCAGCAGCAGCGCACGCAGATCCTTCAACAGAGAGAGAGAGAGAGAGAGACGGATGAATAAAGAGCGCTGGAGCGCTGGGCGAGACGTGAGGTGGAGCTGTACTGACTGCGTTCAGGAGGCTGCTGGTCTTGCTCATCTCTGCTCTCTGATTGGTCAGCTCAGGCTGCAGGCTGTGGTACTCGTTCAGTAGATTGGTCACCAACACGTTAACGAGATTCGAGCAGCTCTGGCCTGATAACACCTGCACCTGCACCTGAACACAAAACAAATCAAGTTTCAAACTGCAAGAGCGTCGTGTAGTTACTCCAGAGCTAGATAAGATTAACGCATGATTACAGTAAATCTGCACGAGAAGATGATGTGTATTTACTTTATGTAAGAAGCAGGTGAGGAAGGAGTAGGCGATGTTGTTGTTGAGGAAGTTTCTCTCATCCATCAGGATGCATTTCATGTATTCTCCAAACGCCGGATCCTCACACAACAGCTTCACACACGACTGAGCCATCGCACACTGACAGAGACCAGACAACACACACATCTGACTCTCACTTCTG
>CM049871.1:5354660-5362160 GCA_027474115.1 Schizopygopsis malacanthus | reverse complement strand
AGAGTCCGTGAGTATGAATACCTCAGTCATGAGGATGAGTCCTCTGTTGAACACCACCAGCAGTCTGTCCTCGTCGTTCTCCAGCAGTATACGGAAGGCACTGGGAGTGCACAAAGAGGTTAGTATGAATGAAAATGGCTCAGTCTTGACTCAATAGAGAGTGTGTGTGTGTGTACCTGATGAGAGTGGTCCAGCAGGAGCGCCCGTCCAGACAGCGCAGGTAACAGCTGATAGTGGTCTTCTTGAACTGCTTCACGTCCTCCAGCTCTTCTTCTCTCATATCAGGCCTCTGAGCCACAAACAGCTGCATCAGGTTAAACAACTCCTCCACAGCCTGCAGAGAAAGAAGAATACAGTGTTATTCTGCTTGAACTGAATTAACCTGAATAGATGAGGCTTAAAACATGCATATTCACAGAAACAGTGAGAAACAGAAGGCACTTTAAGATTAAAACACTAACGATAAACAAAAAATGTTCAGTGAATTCTCTGAAAATGTTGTTTATAGACTTTAGGAGGTCTAACTAAATTTTGTATTATTATATGCAGTGCTTTATTCTATAAGAGATTTACAATTTTTTTCAATTTAAATACTGATTTGATTACATTTTTCTAGCAATAAACATTATTTAAATTATTTAAAATATATACAAATAACTGTATAAATAAAAAAGTAAATGTGTAATAAAAAAGAATGATTACCCAAGAAAATTATTATTTAAAAATTATTTAAAAATGACACTAAAGACATCTAAAATGTAAAAAAATATATATATATTTCAAATAAATACCGTTCTTTTGAGCTTTCTATTAATAAAAAAAAAAATCAATCCTGAAAAAAAAAAAACTGTTTTTACAAACTATTATGCAGCACAACTGTTTTCAACAATTATAATAACAAGAAATGTTTATTGAGCACAAATCAGCATATTAGAATGATTTCTGAAGGATCGCATCACAGAAATAAATCACATTTTAAATTACATTAAAATAGAAAACAGTTATTTAATATTTCACAACATTAACGTTTTTTTGCTGTATTTTTGATCAAATAAATGCAGCCTTGACGAGCAGAAGACTTTCAGAAACGTAAAAAACAACAACAAAAACACACTAACCCAAACCTTTGAACGGTGTCAAAGTCACTGATAAACTATGCCATAAATTAAAGATTTTTTTTTATGGTACCATAGTTACTGATGAACTATGCCATAAATGAAAGATAAAAACATGTTTGATCATATGTCTTGTAATAACTTTGGTGGCCGGTTCAGAAACTGCAAGTCAAGGACAGTGGGTGCTGTACTCACCCCTGGGTACTGGCTGGCGTGGGGCGTGAGGTTTTTGAAGGCCCACTGTATGTTCTGGTGAGACGCCAGCTGGCGGGTGAAGGCGGGCGACTGCTCGCAGCACATGCGCAGGATGGCGTAGTACGCCGGCAGCATCCCGCGGTTGAACAGCACCACCTCCTGATCGTCGTGATCGGCCAGGATGTAGTTGAAAGCGATGTTTTTAGTGACGACGGGGTTCTGGACGATGAGACGCACGTTCTCGCTGCAGTCCATGCAGACGTTATACCAGAAGGACAGAAGCGCTTGCTTATTGTGATTCGTGGCGATGGCCGGTTCTGATAACTTAGGCTGAGAGATCCAGAGACACACATGAGCGCTCAAATATGCATCATACGAGCACCTAGACATGTTTTCATCTGCACGTACCTGGAAGAGGTTCCAGAGGTCCATGAAGTAGCTGGAGAACATGAGCTTCTCGGTTTTGGAGATGAGGCAGTAGGTCATGAAGCTGAAGTACTGCACCAGTTTGGTGGTCCCGTGCACCGGCACGTCCACGTAGAGCTTGGCCCGGCCCAGCAGGCCCAGCAGTAGATTGTAGACCTGGTGCAGTACCACGGTGGTGTCGGGACTCAGCGGGAGGTCCCGCGTGGGGATGTGAAGAGAGCGCGTGGAGCGGAACATCTGACGGAAGGAGTTGCTCGGGATGAGAGACACCAGCAGATACGCCGCGGCTGAGAGAGAAATGCATTGCGTAAGTCACAAAATAATGACATTTTATAAGAACACATATACTATTTAAAAAATAAACTGAGCAGGACGATGCCATTACTAAATTCAATAATGCCTTCAGCCGAAAATTGAGTGTTTAATCTTGTCATTTGTACATTATTGACACACTATTTTCCTATTTTTCATATTGTGCAGTTGCTTTGACAGCTATATAAATAAAGGTGACTTGACATATGTGTTCTTACATGTTCGGACTCGTGGGTAGTTGTGCGCCAGCAGAAACCTCTCCACCCAGTTCTCCATGTTCTGCAGGACCCAGCTGTGAGCCAGCTTATTACGCGGCGTCTGGACGGCCAACCAGTCCAAACACTGAGACGGGTTATACTCGATCACCTGACAGACAGAGATCAGTGAGGCAGAGGCAGGTCCTCAACATAGACACGAAACTCTCACCGTCTCAGAGCAGAAGTGAGAAAGCGAAAGAGTGTGTGCACAGATTTACCTCCCAGATCCTCTGCAGGATGTAGGACGCAAACGAGGGCATTCCTGGAGGACCAGCAGCAAACTCCATCAGCATCGTCAGCAGCTTGAAGAACGGATTCGCTGCCTGTCAGACGCATGCAAAATGTTAGTTAGTGTGTGTAAGAATAAAATTATAAAACAATTGTGCTAGTGCTGCCAAATGATAAATCGTGATTAATCCATAATAAAAGTTTTTATTTACATAATATATGCATGTTATTGTGTTTATTTATTATGTATATGTGACCCTGGACCACAAAACCAGTCATAAGGGTACGTTTTTCTAAATTGATATTCCTACATCATCTGAAAGCTGAATAAATAATATTTCAAAGCTGAATAATAATCTTTGTTATGATAGAACAATATTTGGCTGAGATACAACAGTTTGAAAATCTGGAATCTGAGGGTGCAAAAACATAAAATATTGAGAAAATCATCTTTAAAGTTGTCCAAATGAAGTTCTTAACCATGCATATTACTAATAAAAAATTACGTTTTGATATATTTACGGTATGAAATTTACAATACGTCTTTATGGAACATGATCTTTACTTAATATCCTAATGATTTTTGGCATAAAAGAAAAATCTTTAATTTTGACCCATACAATGTATTTTTGGCTATTACTACAAATATACTCCGTGCTACTTATGACTGGTTTTGTGCTCCAGGGTCACATATATAAACACACACTCATACAGTACATATTTTGAAAATATTTACATGTATATTGTATTTAAATATATTTAATATATAAACATAGCATATTTTTCTTAAATATATACACATGCATGTGTTTGTATTGATATATACATTAAAAAACAAACACAGTATACACATATATTATGTACACAAAGCGTTTATTTTGGATTCAATGAATCGCGGTTAATCATGTGACAGCACTGATTTGTTCTTACCTCTGGAGTCAGTTTAGCGATGGAGGTGAACAGCATTGACACGATCTATACCAACAGAAGAACACAAACCATGAGACGTTATGCTACAGATTGATACAAATGTTTGCATGCATAGATATATAAAGACTGTCCCAAGAACTAAGCTACACTACTGTTCAAACATTTGGGGTCAAGATCAAGATTTTTTTTTTTTTTTATTTAGCAAGGATGCATTAAATTGATCAAGAGTGACAGTAAAGACATTTATGATGTTACAAAAGATTTCGATTTCAAATAAATGCATTGATGCACTGATAATAATCAGAAATGTTTCCTGAGCAGAATATTAGTATATTACAGTGATTTATGAAGATCATGTGACACTGAATACTGGAGAAATGATGTTGAAAATTCAGCTTTGATCACAGAAATAAATAACATTTTACAATATACTCAAAAAGAAAACTGCTGCTTTAAAAGATAATTTTTCTTTTTTTTTTTTTGATCAAATAAATGTAGCCTTGAAGAAACGTTCACAAACAAATGTTTTGAATGCTAAGAGCTGGGGATTATGTTACAAACATGTAAATGTTATAATTAGCTTTAAGGACGCATGTCCACCAAAGCGTTGTTTTTTTGTCAGCTGAAAACAAACGCTTGAGAACGGTTTGTTTCCGTTAAGACGCTGTGTTTGCTATGATACGGAATAACCACTGAAGTAATGGCAGACACATCGCGAATTAAATGTTTTTCCAAACATTATATTTCATAACAATATTATGGTAGTCCAGCAATTCAATCTAGTAAAGAAATAAATACTCGGAGACAAGCAATATTAACTTCTCCATTGTTGTTCAGCCGTAGTACAGTCGGTAGTCCCGCCCCTCCTCCACTCTGATTGGTTAGCTGACTGAAAAGTGACAGTGATGAGTGCAGCAGCGTTTTATCTAAAGTTGAACATTTCTTCAACTCTCGCCGCCGAGAAAAAACCGCCCGAGCGCGGAAAAGACGCTCAGAACTCTAGGGCTGTTAAAAAAAAAATAGAATTTCGAATATTCGTCGAATTTAAAATAAAAATCCACATTCGAATGCAAAATACTTCTTTCAAATTCTAGGTGTCTGTCAGGCAGCTTGGCACATGAGATGCGATTATGTGTCGTTGCATTTTAATGCTTTTATTTTAGCCTGTCCAGTTGAACCCACTCGATGCGGTGCTGCACATTCACAATATAGCGGAAAAAGAGAACATCAATGTGGAGAAGATGTTGTTTACCTCAAAACTGAAACCAAGCCGTTCACACAGAATTTCATTTATTTTAGTTTAGTAAATTTAACTTTGCTTTAAAAGCTTTATTTTTGTTTTTAGATTGCAATGTTACAAGTAACAATGTAATGTGATTTTAACCCTTTTTGCACATTATATATGCCTACATGGTTACATTCACTTTATTTATTTGTTTAAGCCAAATACAAAATACAGAGATATGTACCGTATACTGTAAATCAGGACAAAAATACAGAGATATGAATTTTGCTCATATTGCCCAGCCCTACTTTGAAGAAACGTGCATTTGGTAATATTTCGCTCGATTCGCCCTCTTGTGGCCTCAGGAGAGAAGCCAAAAGCTTTTTTTTTTTCTAGCTGAATTTATTCCTTTTAAATTCGAATTTTTATAATATTTTGGTAACAAACTAGAATGTAGTTTTTCAGCCAATTTGACAGCCCTACGGGGCTCGGCACGCTCCTGGCGTTTCAAGAAACGCGGCGCTCTCATTTAGAACAATTGGATAAATACGCCAGCCTCGCGGAAAACACGCTTTGGCGGACACTAAATACAAATTTGGTGGCCTAAATAAAAAAACAACAACACGAAGTCTGTGGTATGTTTAGACAGCAAGCGTGCGTGTCTTACGTGTTCTGCCAGGCGGTTGTTGTATCTGCAGAGGCTGAATATGAGGTTGCAGGTCTGTCTGATGTTGATGCTGTCTCTGATGTGTTGGAAGAGGAAGGGGAAGCCTTTTCCTCCGGTCAGCGCGGCCATGTCACTCTGAGACAGAGTCAAATGTCTGTAGATGGATAGAGAGACAAATGACCAGACAGACAGATATTACTACTCTATTACAGTAAAAATGGCTGAAGGGGAAATTACTTTCAAAGTCTTTACCAGCTCTAAAATAGGTTTCATTTCCTTTGAAAGAATTCAAGGGTGAAATATGAAATGCTTTGTGAGATTAAAACCCAATACTTCAGTGTGTACCTCTCAGATCGGGACTGCTCCACCAGCAGAGCTATGAGAGCGATCATCTTCTCCAGAGCGGCCGGCCGGTACTTCTCCTCCGCCAGCGAGAGGATGTCCTCCTCTTCATCCTCCTCACCCTCCTCCTCCTCAGACAACACCTCCACCTGAGGCTGAGACAGAGAGATGCGTGTCATGATCTGAGATCAGGGGAAGTCTGAATCAGAGATCATCAAGCCTGATGAGACAGCACTCACATTTTCAGGTCCTTTAGTGCCGATGTAGAAATGCACCATTATAGAGATGGCTTGCAAAGACAAGAGGAACTGACTCTGTGAAGACAAAAAGAAAAAATAAAGAATATACTTCAAAAAGTGTCCAATTTTTTATAAATACATGAAATAATTAAATAAATGCATACATACATACATAAATTAAATACAAGTTAAATAAGTAGGTAAAACTAGTGCTGTGAAATGATAAATCACATGCAAAATAAAAGTTTATTTACATAATATATGTGTGTGTTCTGTGTATATTTATTATGTATGTATATATATATAAATATATATACACACACACATACAGCATATATTTAGAAAAATGTTACACGTATTTACATTTATATATTTATATTCATATAATTTATGTTATAAATAAATAATTTAATATACAAACATCAATTTTTTATTAAATATATACATTTTATATATATGTATTTATATTTACATAATATACACAGAACACACACTATATTATGTAAATAAAAAAATCATTTTGGATGCGATTCATTTGCGATTAATCGTTTGACAGCAATAGTAAAAACATGTCAAATAAATAAGTAAATAAATGAAATAAATAAATAAAATAGAAATAACATAAATATTAGGTAGATAAAGTAAAAAAAACAGTAAATTAATTAATTTAATAAATAAAATAGAAATAACTTATGTTTTGTTACCATTTAATATATTTCAAGTCTTGTTTTCATTTTTGAAGCTAATCTCTATGCTTTTCTTTATTTGGTTGTGGTCCCTTTAAGAATCTCAAGTTTCTGTAAAGAGTCATGCCATGTGACCATTAATAAGGAAGTGAACAAGCATGACACAGAGAATAGTACGTTTAGTGTATCTGAAGCTATACTGAGATATTTGCTTACATCTTGCATCTGTTGCAGCATCGTGGGTATGTATTGACTGTTTTTAACTATATCTACGATTGCAGATCATTGTTTAGGGTCAGTGTTACATTTTATGGAGCTGATTGTTAGAAGCCTATTATTCTCTGACTACTTCACAATAGTTAATGGACATTTCGTTCTGGTAAATGGTTATACTGTTCCTAGACCATTAAAAGTTCATATTAAGGGATTTCATTCATTTCATTTGATTATATATGTTAATTATGCATTTTGTATGTTTCAGTTTCACCTTTCCTCACAATGTCAATAAACCTGTTGACGAGAAGTCTATGTCTTCAGAGTCTTGATGTTTTGGGAAGAGTTTACCTGGCTGTCTAGTTATATACAGTACATATACCGAGGGCAGCACAACTTAAATATTAGGTAGATAAAGTAAAACAAATACATAAATAAATAAATGCTTAAATAAATAGATAAGTAGTCGTTACCTCCTCTTCTCCCATTTTGGCAAACTCGTATAGAAAGGCGAAGTATTCGGTCAGATGTTTGCTGTGCGGCTTCACTCCGTGCTCCATGATCGACAGCAGCGTCTTAACGAAGCGCGTCACACACGAGCGGCTGCCGATGTCCTCCACCGGCCCGTCCATATCATCAGATCTGCAGACAGACCAACACACATG